>OY292519.1:15054290-15359059 GCA_958496365.1 Subacronicta megacephala | reverse complement strand
AGACAGCCACCCGTGCAGATAGCTACACAAACAAGCATCAAATGTGTGATCCAAAATCAGCTGTCTTATCCAATCCCATTTTCAATTTGAGGGCAGGTTTGGCAGTCGCTTTCGGGTTTGGGTATTTGTTTATGTGAAAATTTGTGTTTAAAGCCACTTTAAAATAGGTAATCACAATATTGTTCACGGACACAGGGCACACCGTGCTGATACATGGCCAGTAAAAGCTGACCTAGCATTGTACGAAATCTGGCTTCAAGATTAGTGGGAGGTACGTACGCATGCACTCGTAGCCGTCTCCGGAATACCCCTCCCGACACCGACACGTGTACGATCCGGGAGTGTTGGTGCACACGGCGTGCGCGTGACAACCGTGCGTTTCTCCCGCACATTCATCTAGCTGAAAACACAAAATTATATTCTGCTTAACTAGAAATCATTGAATTTGTTTCTCTTGTTAGTAGACTGGCTCACTGATACATAAATTATTATTTATTGTAAATCAACCATTAGCTACAACAAACAGTATAACTTGGTACGCTAACAACAAACTTACAGAATAGACTAAGATATAAGTAGTAATCACTTTTAGCTAACAATTCAATAACGTTAATAGGAGAGGTAACAGTGCACTCTCAGCATCTCTTATTTGCGACAGAAATTCAATTGTTATTTGAAACCGTGTCATAGTTACATTAGCAATTATGTCAAAGAGATTTCAGTCAATAGGATTGCATGGGTCGAGCGTAAGTGGCGCCATCATTTAGTATCCCCGTGGACGTAAATGGTGTAGATAGCGTTTAATGCAAATATCTTACTTCTACACAATTGAACTTGTCTCTTCTTGTATATCCTGGGAGGCACTGACACACGTAGCTGCCCACTACGTTCACACACCTCGTGTTGGAGTGACAGTGGTGGCCGTCGAGACCACCCGCACGTTGGCATTCGTCCACATCTGGAAGGCATTGAGGAATTTAAATATGCTCATAGACATACAATTTTGGGAGCTGTATGCAGCTGAACACAAACATAATGAATCTTTTCAGTTTCAAATCTCAGTAACAAGATCATCAACTACCGGTCCGAGGAAAGCGACATCTATCCCATTATTGCGTAAAACACAATAATGGGATAGATGTCGTAACAAAACAAAATAACAACTGACCATCGCGCTAGCAACATTTTTTCAATCAATAACGATTTAGAAAAAGAAGTCTTTATCTTATCTTTTGATCTCTTCTTATCTATGACGAGAAATAGAGACATATCCCCTTTTTTTAATTGTAAACTTCGTCGAAACAAATCCTGAATCGCGCAAACATCATTTACGGGCACATTTGTAATACATGCCGCCCGACATCAACTGTCAGAGCGGGGCCTGCCATGCAAAATACCCATCTGGTCTCTTTGGTTGGAATACCATCACACCAGGGGAGGTGTGTCTACAAAATCAGTTTCTTTAGTTTCATGTGTATTTCACAATGTATTTTTATACCTTGACAAGAAAGTCCGTTGCCCTGGAAGCCCTGGTTGCACTTGCACGTGTACTTGGTGTTGAGATTCATGCACGTCGCGTTCTCGTCGCACGAGTGCCCCATGCTGCAGTAGTCCACTCCTGGATAACGCCAGATAAAGTTACAGTAAAAAGTATAGTTTAGAATATTGATTTGCCAAATACAAATCGAAAAGAATTAGGTTTACAATACAAAATAGTGTAGTATCTCCTTGAGAGTACTCATGAACCCATCTATTGTCCCACTGTTGGGAACCGGTCTCCTTTCAGAATGTTAGTATTTACAGATTTCAGGATTAGGCTATAGTCCACCACGCTAGCCCACTGCGGATTGGAGGACTTCACACGCCATCGAGATTCTCTTAGGCATGCAGGTTTCCTCACGATGGTTTCCTTCACCGTTTAAGCGCGTGACAATCAATTATTTAATACGCACATAACTTCGAAAAGTGAGACGTCCGTGCCCTGGATTCGAACTCGAGACCCTTGACTTAGCAGTCCAATGGTCGTAAATTAAAGTCCCTTATAATTCGTCACTCCAAAACTAGTTGGTGTCACAGTAGTGTACAAGTGTACCCCACCTGGACAGAACTTGCAGCACTCGCCGGGCACGGTGAACTGGTCGGGCACGTCGCACGGCAGCGGCGGGCACGCCACCTCGGGGTCCACGCGCGTGCACTGCATGTTCCCGTCGTGGCACACACACTCCGCGCACTCCTTCGGTGCGAAACGCTCGCCGTGCTCGTACAACGTACCCTTTAAAAGGCACTGCCCTGGAAATAAGAGAACAAATTCTTTTTGTTTCAGTCAAACTATCAAGATAGATAGAAAGGTATTTACTGCTTCCTCACTGTTTTTTTAATACATTAAGGAACTCAGTTCTAACTTTAAGCAATAGTAATTATATCTCTATTGAAGGTAAATCACCTAAATTCGCCATACACAAATTTTCGGGAGACGCTAACTCCTACTTATACTACTTGTTTAGATAAACTGTATGGAAGCATTTATTGGTATATAATTACTTGAATGCTTAAATCGTAAATACGACGAGAATGTCATAGCCCAGCTTGTTAAAAAAAGACTTCATCAAAATCGTTCAAGAGCTAAGATGTCACACACTACAATTTTATAACACACCGCTCTTCGTTTCGTTCATTTGTGGGAGTTAACAAAAGAGGGTATTATGATACATTGCGTTCATAAGAACATCAATAGCACATGCATTATGCTTACGGTACTTAATAATTAACAGTAGAATATGCATTAGCAGGTCCTCTAAGTGATGCTTCGTAGAAATACTTACTTAAACAAGTTGGACAACACTCCCCCGGATGCAGCACCGGGTTCTTGCAATCAGCTCTATCGCACTCGACTGGCCTGCACGTTATCTCACCGTGCTGGAAACAAATTAACCAATATCATATTTATATCTAAGGGCTTCTTTTCGATTTAAGTAGACTAGAGACCGGACCGTATTAAGGGAGTTGCGCTCTACAGTTTAAATATCGCTATCCCTTCCTCACAACCTCATCATCATCATCGACATTGACGACTGACAGACATTTTTAACAACAACACGTTAAGATGATGTTATCAACATCAGATTACAGAACAGAACAAAAAAAATGAGGTCCTTTTTTATATCGATTCGAAAATATTTCTTCGATTGATTTGTATTTGAAATGAGATTGTGTGGGGCTTATTTCCTATGAGCAATTGAGGAGATAAGACTGATTAGTTAATTTATTTTTTTATCCATTCATTTAAAGAAGAGTTCATCATACCACACAGGAGCAGCGATTGCAGTCTCGTTGCCAGGTGGCGCCGTCGGCGTGCACCGTGCCGTTGGAGAAGCACGACTTTTGACAATCACATTGTTCCAGTCGCGCCAACCTCGCCTCCGTGCCAACCAACTGCAACATAAACATACAGGATAACTTACACGTACAAAACGGCATTTTTCCACGCCTACAAATTGCTTTACCACACACTCTTATAGTGTTTGTTGTCTGCTAAATAAGCTTATCGCACATTTGCAATTGCACGATACAAATCGTCATCTCGCTTAATGTAGTTGAAACGGAGCGTTTTTATGAACTGTCTGAGGTGTGTTCAAAGATTCAGCCTGTAATACTTAGCTATGTATCTTTCATGAAGTGTTGAAGTCAAAAGTTACCTTTCATTACCGTAGCCCTACAGAACGACGAATTAAATTTTAGAAATAAATAGTGTGTCACCTTGAGTGAAAGGTCATGGATATGTGTAGTGAGCTCCTGCACAGTAGCTTGCAGTAGAGAAAATTGCCCACAAGTGGGACATTCTGAGTCGAGCCCCGGGCACTGTGCCAGGTAGCCGTGAGGCCCGCTTACCAGTCTTACTTCTTGTAATGTACCCTGGAATGAGAGACAGTCGTGTTTTAAAGAAATAATGTACTGCACATTTAAAGCGTGTTAAAAAGTCTGTAAAGTTATATTTTTTTTGAGTCATTAAGGATACAATCAAAGAAGCATTACCTTAAATAAGGAATGTTTGCTATTCCTCTGTCCTAGCCATAACGCAAGCTGCGGCTGCGTAAAGTTCCGGTCGGGCGGTGGGATGAGGCGGCGGTACAGCGGGTGGCAGTCCACCAGCAGCGTGGCCTGCGCGCCCGACACGGCCAGCGCCAGCCGGTGCCACGCGCCGTCCGCCAGCCGGAACGGGAACGTCTCGACGCGCGGCGCGCTGCCGCCGGCCGCCACGTAGTGCAGCCGCACCTCGTCGCGCCGCCCGCTCGACTGCACCTCCAGGTACCTGCGACAGGGCGACCCCAACAGCTGCACTACACATCACACCGACAGTCGCCGCGCTCCCGGAACGACTCCGCCCCGCCCTCGCATACTGTTCCGAGGTACACATAAACAAAGCAAACAACACATATATTGAACGGCGACGGGACGGGACCGGCCGCGAGCGGACCTCGGCTCGCTCTACATCTCAATATCGCTCGGCCAGGATGGGGGACCATGTACCTCGGAACGAATTGCGTTCGGTGTCCACAGAGACGCTAGGTGTCTGGTAAGTCGCTCCGGGCGTCGCGGGCCTGAGCCCGGCTCGCGGTGTCCGCTTTCGTACATTTAAGGGAGAATTTTTGACCGAACAGTTAATTACGACTCGGCGCCCGGCGCGGACGAGGCGGGAGCGCCGAGCGAGGCGTTAGACACAATACGAGACAAAAAGGATTCCCATGTCGCTTGGAATGCAAGTGCGGAACAGCTCGGCGGAGTCCCCTCGAAGCAGCGCGAACTTGCGATGCGGCCGGCCGCCCGGCGCACGACTAACATTAACATCCAGGTACAGAACATCGAAAAACGGATCGGAGGGGCAGTCGGACATATACAGAACACAACACGTCAAGACACAGAACACAAGACGGACGGCGGCGGGCGGCGCGGGGTGCATGCAGGCCGGCCCGGCCGCGCACACATACATCCATGCAGAGGTGACAGTGAGCGCAATCAGGTCAACGGATGGATCGAGGAGGACATTCCGAGGCACAGGACATTCCAAGATACATGATTCTCCCCTAGACGCGCGCACGCATGCCGCCGGTGCGGGTGGCATGCGTGCGCGCGCAGCGATGTTGAGATCTAGAACTCACCGTGCGGAGCGGCGGCGCGACGACTGCGGCGGCCACGCGCCCTCGCCGCTCGCCGCTCAGAGCGCTCAGAGCGCGCCTGCGCCCACGCGAGCGCCAGTGGCTCATCTTGTTCCACTACTCGGTACCAGATGAATATATAATTAAGTCGTGAAATCGTAACTTCAACAATTTAATTATCGAAACATCAACAAATACTGGCTTGCTACGACCGTACTACGCCGCGTAGCGGTTGCTACGACGGGCGCTACGCAAAGAATGATTGAGTTTTGAAAGTGAAATAGTCATCAGTGAACAGAATTGCAATTTATAATGATCGGAACAGGTTTTTTTGTCACGATTTATATTGCGATTATTAAAATTATGTTACTTCATCATAACGACTAAATTGCACAGTACCGTTAAACCAAAATGAAAAAAAAAATACATTTATAAGCAAGATCGATCTACGGACTTAAAATTAACTAAAATACTTAGTAATACAACATCAATAGACTACACGGTTTAATTACCTGTTGTACCCATGTGAGAACGATAGGATAGTGCCTGAGTTGGCGGGCTCTTGCCGTAGCGCCGCGAGCACAGTGAACTCGGGCGATCGGCGCAGGAGTTCAGCGGCGCGCTCGAACGCGGCGCCTTCCACTTGCAGTGAACGAGATTCTCCTACAATATACGTACACATTTATATACCTACACATAAATTACTTAAGTTTCTATAGGCCAGAGAACAAAATTCTCCGAAGTACATTAAATTCAATAATATAAGGTAGTTCATAAAATAAAGCAGGGACTTTTGCCATGGTTCGCGGCTACAAATTTGTCGGTATTGCAGTAATATAAATCAAGCAGCAATCAGTTGGTATGGCGGTACGTATACTATCGTGATCTGCAAGTCCTTGACGGGTAACGATCGAGCCGCGTTGGCAGCTCGCCAGAACTATTATCTAGATTAACAGATTTCTCATAAGATTTCATTTAGAGATTACAATGCCGTGATGTAGGATCCCGGAATCTAGCAAGAATGTTCCCGCAACCCCGAAATCGCACGGGATTTTTGTTATCTTAAGATATCCCGATTTTACCCGAGGATCTACGTTAATTTGGCAAGAGTCTTCTTACTCCTGCCGGCTGCCAACTTGCGGCATTTTTTTTTCTAGCCGTTACTGTCCCACTGTTTGGCAAAGGCGCCCCCAATTCCTTCCAGGTACTCTTTTCTTGCGCCACCTCGAACCAGCCCTCGCGGTACGCACCCAAATCATCCCGCCACCTCTTTTGGGCCGACATATATTATTATGAAATATTTTTTTATAATATTTTAAGTGGCTATTGCCTATTTATTACAACATAATTACGTTGTAAAAAAAATATTTCAACAAAGGTAAATATAGGTAATGCGACCCTGCTGTCGAAAACGTTGGCCAAACCTCACTTAACATTCTTTCTGTATTTATAATGTTTGTGTAACGTTTTAATTCCTATTGGAACGTGGAACGTTAACAATTTGTCCAAAAGTCAACTACCTACTAATTAAAGTTTTATTTTAATAGGTCAACTAGCTGAAAATATTTCTTTCATAGTTTGAGGTTTTCCAGGATATAAGTATCAGAGTTTATGAAATATTTAAAGGCTTTTTTGAATGGAAAATAGTTCATGTCAGCTGTTTCACACGCTTGCAAGTTGTATGAATAGTAAACAGCATGTTTGTTTGCCCCCTGTGCCAGCCAACAAGCAAAAGCAAGCTGTCTCCAACACGAATACTATTTCGTAAGCAGACATGTTGTCATTATGTCGCCTGAAGTCCACTGTAAGGTCAAAGCTCCAGTATTTGAAACTTTAATGTTGTCTACATGACATTATGTCATGTTTTCATAAAATGTTTACGTTTATGAAAAATATATTTGCTATTTTTGCTCGTTACACATAATATTGCGTATTTTAACATATTAATTTATACACGCTTGTGTCCCCGCCTACTTGTACTAATATACACTCATACATACCTATGTATGTATGTATGAGTGTATATTACCACAGACCAACTACCTAGTTGGTCTGTGATTTAAAGCTTTTGCTGCGAACATTTCGTAAAAATACCTATAAGTTGAATCGGGGAATCGAACTAAGGACTTCTCAGTAGCCTGACTTGCGAGCACTAGGACGATGAGGCAGATTAAATACGTATTTCATAAATAAAAACACTTTCCAAGCAAGACTTTTTCAAGCTTTTTGGAAAAGGATATCAACAAAATCAATTTCTGTGTTTCAAAGTCTCAGTAATAAATGATGACATAGGTAGTAGAGTAAGTTTAATATTTAGCTTCAGAAAACTCGTAAGTTACTGGTCTGCAAAACTTTTGATTGGAAATATCATGTCAGACAGTAAATAAACGACTGTGATAGTTGCAATCAAACTCTCAAAATCCTAAAACATATCGAAGCAATCAAAGGCCTGTCTGAGGTATGACGAATGGTATTGTTACAGACCGTACGACCTTAAAAATATTTTCCTACTTCGGTAGTCGACTAAAAACACATTAATTCCACCGTTGTCGTAGCTTAAAATTACCCAAATTGTCATTGTTGGCTGCTGGCACAGTTTTTGACATGATAACGATTTTTCAGCAAAGATTTTCGTTCTCTGCTGTGTAATATTATACTCGTATAGTCAATGTCGCAATAACTACTACAGCCATGAGCCACCTAGAATAATCTACAAATTGCGAAAAAGCAATTGAAATTTGAATATGGTGGACAGGTTGCCTTCACCTACAGCTTGCAAAGGAGTTCATTATGCCTTATGTAACCATTTAATCCGAATTTAAGGATCTCTACTGCAATGCCGCACGCACTTCCATCACGCTAATGAACGAATAAAAACCACCACGATAAAACATATAACAATTAAAATTCTTCACGGTTTTTATATGAAAATAGTAGGGGTGCATATGTGTAAGTATAGTTTTTTTCTGTAGAAAAGGGACATTACCTTTCCTTCCATCGTAAAATGAAAAATAATTAAGTAGTGGCGTGAGTTTCTAAAGAATACTTAGCGAATGCCGTAGTTAAAAGAGATACCTACCTAGTTGTTGAGGTCTGATAGCAGTCACTTCGGGTAGACTATTTTTTTTTTCTTAAAAATGCTTACTAGCTGTGCACATTATTAGTATTCTTGTTAACCCCTCGTGCTAAGCTTAATGCTTGTGTTACGAGTGGGTTCACGTCGGTAGTGCAAGTTTCGAACCGGCATGATCGCAAGTCCGACGCCCTAGCCATTAGGCTACCACCGCTTCTAATTGTAGGCATATTCGTGTAAAAAATATTATATGCAGCCACATCTGGTAAGATCGAGAGCTGAATTAAAAATGTTCACTTATCCATAGTCTGACCGCGGCTAGGCCAGCTTAACCTTGCAAAACGGTTGGCAACAAGCCCTTCTGCTATTATTGCTATCAATCGGCAAACTGTCATAATATGACAGTTATAGGTATTCTTTCAACGGCATTAACTATGTTTACGTAGCTGACAGAAGACGATTTCTCAGAACATCTATCTGAATAACGTCATAAAAATCTTCGATGGTAAAATTCCAAGATTCGAGCTACTGTTGTATAACAAATCGATATCAAATCGAGTTAGTGTTTTACTGGCAATGTTTTACCTATTTGTAAACAGAAAGTTTGCCAAACCTAAGATAATCTCGGTTCGGTGACTGATTCGCAGTGCAGTGCTGCAATGCAGCTGAAATTCTCGAGATACGACTATAAACTGCTTTATTGCCGTCATGCGGAGATGCGATGGCCAAAACAAAGTTATCTACAGATATATGTACATACATACACAATTATATTTGTTGTTACTTTGTTATAATTATTTTTTACATAAGCAAAAACACATTTCTAATATTTCATTGAGACTGAAACATTATAGAAAATCATAGTTTCAATCAGAATGGTAAATTGCTATAACCATGAACTTATATAAATATGCTATACCTAAACAATCCATACTGAAGAACTGAATCAATGAAGGAATGGTATCCGTACTTAAAAATAAAACGATCTAGGTCTAGGAACTACCGACTCACGCGTCTAAAATTAAACATTACTTATAGAACTGAATCAATGAAGGAATGGTATTGATGGTTGAAAACCAGCGCCAGGCATTCCGTCTGGCATATGCTGAACCAGCACCGTTTCAGCGCAATTGTCAGACACACAATATACTTTTATACATATATGTAATTACTTAACTGATTGTGCTGAATAAATTATTTTTCTTTTTTCTTTTTCTAAGTTGGTTACAGCCATTCATCAACAAGCAGTTATATACATTTATATCCTTAAAAAAAAAACGTAAAATATGAACAATCAAGTACACTATGATAATATGTTATTTCTGTAGTCGAACTATTAGTTTTGCAATTCGAACTTCAGAAATAATTCCGTTGCCCGCACGATCGAGAATTGATGAAATATTCAATTGGAGACGAATATAAATAAACCCTATAGATCCATTCGGAATGTGTCAGCAGAATCACACTCAGGAATCACGAGCGGAAAATAAAGTGCGCAACACACAAAGATTTAAATCACGGAGGGTGGACTGAGATGACGAAATAATATCTCACATGAATGACGCGATGGCCCCCGTGGCGAGGGTAAATTGTGCGCACGGGGAGGACGGCCCTTAGCACGCGACCGCCGCCGACCCACAATACATTTTACGGTATCAAACGAGAATTCAAACTAATAAATCTGTCATTCAGAATATCTGTACTGAATAAATTATTCAAAAACAAATGACGCGGTTCCTCCTTCGATGATTTATTACGGTTGTTATTCAAGACCTTCAACTACGATCATAAAGTCTTAAAGGTTAGGTACAATACGCCAAATTCGTATAATTTCTCATTTTTTATTTGTCCTCCGATGTAACAAATGGCCGTCGGTGTGTGTGGGGTCGCGACGTCACCGGCCGGTCACGTGACCGACCTGTCACGGAGCCGTCAAGCTGGGGTCGGCAGCCGGGAAGTGAGGGAGCTTTTAACGAGCATTTCATCATACCTAAAACGTGAGTTTATACAGTCATAGTTAATCAACACCCTTCGATTAAGATATACGACGACAATGAGCGATCGTGGGTATTTGAGTATTTTATGCGACTTTCATGTGACATTCTGCTTGTGGCACCGTGACAACTTATAAAGCTTCCTGCTGTAAGATTAAGTCACACTTTAACTAGTGGTAGAGGTTTTAAATATTTCTGTTTAAAACATTGTACCGGTCCCTACATTGAGGCAGTCTCATAAATCCATAACGTTCAATTGACGAGTTCGTTAAGCCGTTTCTGCTGGCATACTGACGGAAGACGGATCCTACTTCCTTTCCTTACCTAAACCATACATTCAAATTCCGCGCCTTGGTCCCCCATAAACCTAAGCAAGCCACACTAACGCCCTCTCATGGTTATGGCGGGTACAGTTTGTTCGAAATAAGTAAGCCGATTGGAAGTTAGCCGTTCCGAACTACCGCGGTGCTAAAATCGTTTAATTAAGTGTTTTAATACATAAATATCGAAATAAGTGAACAAAATAATTAGAAATGTGAAACATATACGACTCTAATTATCTGTACACCGACTCTTTCTATTAAATTTTACCACTTCTAAACCACTTGCAGACAACTTCCGATCGGCTTACTTATTCCGAACAAACTGTACTGTTCCGCTGGCTGTCAAGTCTGACAACAATTCAAAATCCGAAGCGGCCGCTCGCGAGTAAAATAAGAAGTATTTTGGTGAAAAACTCATTACAAGTGCAGCAAAGTGTATAAAGGTGAACCCAGTAAGTACCTAGAATAATCGATCTTCCTATTTCTCCCCAGTTTTCTGTCTAGGTCAAGTTGACGGAATTTCGTTAAAGTTCTAAGAAATAAAATTCTTAAAACAACAACAAAAAAATACCGTATTCAATATCATTATAAACTCTCCCGTAATTTTAATTTTAAAACAAATTTTAAAGAATCTGCTCCCCTTCACTTCATTGAAAAGGCATTTGAAATGCATCATGAATACAATAGAATATTCAATTGAGCTCAGCAACTTTCCAATCTCCGTATCTTCAAACGGTTCTAGCGATAAAATAAGCAAGTTTTCCGACAACCCCCAAAGTTCGATGACTCCGCTACTCAGACACACCTACGTAATTGATTAAGCTGTATTTATTCACTAGTGTAATATGTTCCCGAAATAAAGACGCAACTTATTCTCTTGAATGCCAATCTGTAAATAAGAATGGACAGGGTTCTTACATTAAATTTTATATTAAATTGTTAACTAATTAAATTCTCTACGATTGGTTAGTAGGATTAAAAGGGCTGGTAAACATTAACTTATTTTCGTTAAATTAGTTATATTAGTAGTTAGGTACTCTTATCTATCTTGCAAAAATGTGGAAACGAAAATTCGATAATAAATGTAAACAGCCCAAAGCTTAAAGAAACACTATTAGAATAGGTATATTATTAAAGAACATGACTGGTATAATAAAGAAAAGAAAAACAAAATATAACAAAAACCTATCTCTATATCTTAGTTAATACCTATATGCAAAAATTTCCACTTAGCTCTTGCTCCTACGGAACGCCCGACTGCTGGACTGCTTAAAAGAAAAACATTTTTGTTTTTCAAAGGCCCCTTTTCCACCAAGGGAAATACACATTACCTTTCCCGTAAAAATTAAAACGTTTTATAAAACCCCAAGTTACCCTAAATCTCTCGGGAAAACCTTCGTTAGTTTACAACGAAACCTCATAGTATCATAAATAAAACTACTTTTTACGGATTTTATCTTGTTATATTGATATTATTTTTAAATTCCCGACGTTTCGGATCCTTTACAGCATCCATGGTCACGGGTGGACATTAATGTCTAATATTCGCGTATGTGTTAGAAACCAGTATACTTATAGTATCATTCCACAATCACCTAAATGAATACAGTGTTTTTATAGACTCGTGTTATTGTGTGAGATTTAACAAAAACAAATGGGGGAGACAGTTCTCAGAACACGCTGAACAAACTACGATTACGTAAGCCTTTGAGAGACGGCGACAGCTAATGTAAGTGGATTGAATACCTAATGTGATACACTGCTTATGAATCAGATTAGACGGATTTGACTTTATTATACACTAACTTTCGGCCAACGGCTTCGCCCGCGTGGTTTCTCGGCTTTTAAAAGGAATATTTTTCCCGTTTTTGCAACATTTTTCATTTATGCTCCGCTCCTATTGGACTTAGCGTGTTGATATATAGTCTATAGCCTTTCTCGATAAATGGGCCACCTAACACTGAAAGAATCTTTTAAATCGGACCAGTAGTCCCTAAGATTAGCGCGTTCAAGCAAACAAACAAACAAACTCTTCGGCTTTATAATATAACTAGCTTTCCGCCCACGGCTTCGCCCGCGTGGTTTATTGGCTTTTCTATACTAAAATATGTATGTATTATACATATAAACCTTCCTCTTGAATCACTCTATCTATTAAAGAAAACCGCATCAAAATCCGTTGCGTAGTTTCAAAGATTTAAGCATACAAAGGGACATAGGGACAGAGAAAGCGACTTTGTTTTATACTATGTAGTGAAGTATAGATTAATACGTTTATTTTCTGTTTGTAATCCAGAAGGTTTTAAGTGTACGGTGCAGGTGTGACTAATATGTTATTGTAGCATTGACTGCATTGGCATAACAAGCGGAATAGGAGCGCTGGAGGCCCATTCCTCCCCCCTTAAATAGGCTCGGCAACGCATCTGTAACCCCTTTGGTACTGCAAATGTCCATGGGCAGATCGATTACTGAATTAAACCATAAAAAAATAAGTTTAGTCGTAACTTCTCATAAGTGACGTCCAACTAGAATTTACTGTCATTGCAATTCTAACGAGAAACAAAGATAACATTGAAAATTTCAATTAATAAATTACTTAAAAAAAAATCTCAAAAATCACATTCCTTACCTAGGCAAGCTTTTAAGGTGTTCTGCGGTGTTTTATTTACTAAGCAGCTAGAAGTAAAATTCCAATAAAGGTCTTGACGGAAAGATCTTCTCAGTCTTGCTTCTGACTGACAAAAACACCCTAAGCAATATGGTTAAGTAACGCAGCACCTTGCCGTCTGTTCAATCCCAAAATAGACCCGGAAAAATAAATAGTTCCTCGTTTCTCTTTCATTCCGAATAGATACAAAAAGAAATGTTATAACTGCGAATCTCCAACAGTATTATTACAATAGATTACCATACTAAAAATACATGTTCAATATATTTTATTCACTATACAAACAAAAATGAAAAACATCTGTTTCATACGAACTCGCTTTCCACGGAAATTATGAATAATACATAGCCTCTCGTAGCCCTGTGGCTCCCCTAGCCTCAATTATTATTTAATATCAATTAGCTTGCACTGCTCCATTCAATAGATATAGTTGAAAAATCAACCATTGACTGTAGACCTCCAAATATCTAAGTATAACATAAAAACCGCTTTGCACGAAGAGCTCTAAATAAATTAGCAGTAGCAACCCTAGGTCGATTTACAGAGGGGTAAGCGAATCTTACGAAACTGCTTCATATTTCATTCGGCTGTGTCTGAAATAACATGGGGAAGATGTATAATGTAAAGAGTTTTAATATTCCTGTTGGTTTATTCTTTTTTTTGCGATATATCTATGGAAATTGAATTTTTATTTTTATGGTAAACTTTGTTTCATTTTATGGTACGAGCGGGAATGGATAATGTCAACGTTATGTACCTCGAAGCCCCAAGTGGCACGTAGAGCAATATTTTAACAATTTAAAGAGCTGTGTACCGTGCTTGTAAACCGCTTGCATGTTTTTAAAAAAAGGTGAGTTTTACAGCTTGTAAATAATAATCAGCTGTTTTACACGTGTCCTACATTTTCATTTTACAATATTTACGTTGGTCAGGCTTAGAATAAAAATAAGACCTTGATTTCAAATCAAATCAAATCAAATTATTTATTTGTGATACATGGGTGATACAGGTGTTCAATATACAATGATTTATAATTAATTGATTGATTGTGCTATCGTATTTTACACGTAACAACTGCGATAAACCTTGGAATTTGTCCATAAAATGGAATGGAAACAAAAACCCATAATGCCCACAATTGCTCAACCAGTAACTCTAACCGTTTAAATGAGACACATTACACACAATAAATTGTGCCAAAGTGTCATATTAACCTGTAAATCACTGGCTCCCTTACCGAGGGTAACACCAACAGCTCCTAGGGACATATTAACAAAATCGGGACGCTATATTATACGTAACAAAATGGACTTTACATTTAAAAACTCACTGTTGTAAAGGTATTAAGGATGTGCCAGATATGTTCGGATTTAATTGTGAACCACCCTCGTATGGTGGTGTACAAATATTGACTGAGCTTTGTGTAAACACTCATTGTGTGTTCCCGCAATGGATATATTTTATTGGAAGTCGTTTGTCACTTCCTCACACGTGCCGCGGTGGGTCGATGTGTATAGGATAAATAGGTTCTGTTTTTAATTAAATTCGTGTTTATTTTAGATTCTAACATCATACAAACTGCATGATCTGTTATCAGAAATTGTATTTGTATTAATACTGACTTCTGATAATTTTGACATTAGGACGACCAACACCACAGTCCACCCGTGACCATGGATGATGTAAAGGATTCGAAACGTCGGGAATTTAAAAATATCAATATAACGCGATAAAATCCGTAAAAAGTAGTTTTATTTCACTGGCTTCTGAGTTGGTTTCGATACATTGATAGCCTGTTTATTTTTTAATAGGACTGTTTAAAATCCAAGCAGAGTTATTTATTAAATCAAATAAATAATAATCCTAAGACGGGGTTGAAAATCGTGATATAGTTCCAAATAAACTCACCAAAACTTTCTTGTCATTCTAAGTATTAAATGCATCATAATAATTTCATTTTTTTAAATTGAAATCCATAAGAAGTAGGAATTTAATTAAAGCATCATGATAGTTTAATACACTTACTAAGAAATCAAATTTTGTTTAAAAAAGGCTTTACTTTCCATTTTCTTTTTGAGAAGTGGTGAAAATTCATGCCACATAGCATTACGTTCCGCGCAAAACGTGTTCGAGACCGGTGCACGGTGCCACAATTATATCTTGAAGTACACGCAAGCTAACTTGATTTATACACTTCATTCGGTATTTCACGTTCCTTTAATGTAAGTACCTTCGGTATTTTATGTTCGCCGTTTTGGTTACGCGGCCGCTTAAAGCCAAAAGGCAGGGTAATGTTTTTGCTGTGTATTTGCAGATTTCAGCTTGACCGATTTATAAAAACGTGAAGGGGGGCAGGGCCAATTTGGAATAACCGAAAAAAATACAAAAAATACAATAATTAATTTAATTTAATATCTAGATAATTTCGACGGAACAGTCCAAAAGAAGGTCCTTGAATGAACAAAATTAATTTCAGATCAGTTCCTATATGTCGTGACCATTGCGTTGCACTATGTAATGTGAAAAAATATTTCACTTTACTTTCAACAAAATTTAGGTTAACAGTTGTTCAGAATCTTTTTTATGTTAAAGTTATGTATGATATTGGTGCTTGGGTTTAATCTTAGATTATCCTGAAACAACATGATATTCTTAGATTAAGTCGATAACATCGCTTTCGGTATTCTAACTGCCTTACAGTGAAGTTTCCTTCTGAACAATTACTATAACAAAAAAAAACTGCTGATTTGGTATAGAAATCAGCGCGTGAGTAGCTTTTAAAAGTTTATAACTTCGTTTATTCGTCGTTAAGAGTTTATCTTCGTCTTTTCTCCATAAATGGTTTGATGACTTCTGTGAAGCTTGCCTGGTTATAAATAAGACATAAATGAAGGGTCAATAGACCTTCGGCAAAAACGTATCGGACACAATACATAATTAATTTTAAAAACACATTATGAGTAAAAATTTATAAAAAATTAGATGGTTTAATGGTTGGATAAGCCCTAAGAGGTTTCCGTGTGCGGCAAAATCATTGTAAAAATAGATTAAGTGTTTTGAAAAAAAAAAAATAACTTTCTATGAAAGTGGTAGATGTAATAACTGGAGGTATATTTAAGCCGAAGAACCGATGGTAGGTTGGGTAGGAAAGTGTTGGAGTGGACACCTAGGACCGGGCGAAGAAGTGACGGTCATCAGCCGGTGAGATAGGCTGACGAAATCGTAAAAATTGCAGACACTGAGCTGATTGCATTGGATGAATAAAGATAGAGAAATAATAAGATGTTAAGATCCCATATAATAGCTAGGTTACAATTTATTTTGTGTAATAACATACCATCACGCCTGTATTGTCGAAAGGGTCCGGCAGAGATGTACCTACTAATGTACACCCACATTTCGCAGGTATGTTTAGGTCCCATGTAATAGCGCGCGAGCCTATTGCCATTAACCGGGCACAAATCCAGACTCCGAGCTGGGGATCGAACCCAGGACCTCTAGCGTAGCAGTCGCACTTAAGACAACTCAACTAATGAGGCAGTCTTATTTTGTGTAATGTACCTATTATTACCCTTCGTGGAATACAAGCGTGATGGTGTTATGATAATTATGATTTTGTAGTCGTTGTATCGGTTATCAGTGTCACTGGTTCAAGTTCAGGTTAAACGATGAATATTTCAATAAATTAAGCACGCATTTTCACGTGATTGAACCTCCCAACGCCACGTTGTTACAGTTCACTGAGCGAGGAAGATCACTGCACACCAGTGGCGAATTATTTATACTTAATATTTATTCATAAACAGTTGTTTGTACTGGGCTTCCTGGATTAGAGGTCGAAGCTTGACTGCTTGACACAGCGCTTTAACCTATCAATTTCACATTATTATTATAGTGACTGCCTCATTAGTCTAGTGGTCCTAAGCGTGACTGCTACGCTAGAGATCCTGGGTTCGATCCCCGGGTCGAGCAAAGTGTTATTGGGTTTTTCTATGAAATTCCCAGTAGCAACTCGGAGTCTGGATTTGTGCCCGGTAAATGGCAATAGGCTCGCCCCCTATTACATGGGACCTTAACATACCGTCGAAATGTGGGTGTACATTAGTACACCTCTGCCTAACCGTCGGGGAATACAGGCGTGCTGGTATGTTAAATTATTATTATACTTCTATACGATCATTGGATATACTTGTGGATAAGTGTGAAAATTATAGTTCACTCAAATGCACTCATAAATTATAATATTCAAGTATCAAAGTAATAATAAGACTGCTATTTTATTTGTGTTTCTTGTCTATAAAATTGTAAATAATTTTTTAAATCTATATTATATTTGTATAACTTCGAATTCCAATTCAATATTTAAGCTTATAGTGGATAAGTCGTTACCCGTTGGAGTTGTTTTTTATATAAATAAATAAATAATTAATACAAAGCAGCCTGTTAACTCTGCATAAAACGTTACTATATGTTTATGAGAATAACACAGACTATTTCCACGTTGCATTTTCACATCTCACTACAGTATTTCAGACACCACACCGTTTCATCCTTTATAGTCTCTACTGTACCACAGCGGGCATTCTGCCATCTACATTCGTAATCGACCGGCCACGCTCGCCGCAGGCATCCGAGCTATTTATTAGCAGACGAACCCTGTCCTTGACATGACGACCCGGGCAGACGTGCATGGATATCATTCATAAACCCGCCTACACATAGCCCGACATGGTGCGACTGTCGGGAACACGTCGCTCTCAGTGAAAGCTTCGCGTGACAAACTTCAGAGAACAGTGAACACCATTAGCGAGAAACGTCTAATGTTTTCTATCCACTGTTTGTGTAAGAGATAATCTGTTTTTTAGAGTTCCGTAACTAAAGTGTCACAGTATCATATCACGGTATTTGTTCATCTGTCCGAACCGAGGCTCTGTCTCACAAAATTATTGGATTTTAGAGAACTATAGATAGACTGAATAATTCATATCCAAAATTCAAAAGGAATAAGGATATCTATAGTACAAATTAAATGGTGTCTCGTTCGTCATAATTAAAACTTTGTGTGAAAGGAAGAAAGATTTATTAGGCTACAAAAGTAAACATGTGTGTTATCTCCTGTGCTAGGTTGCGGCCTCGATCCCGAAAGGGAACTAACTACTTAATATTTATACAACCTGCGGATAGTTATTCTGTGTTTGGATATTTGTGCATGTGCATGTGAGATATTTATATGTTAACGCTTTTATAAAAGAAAAAAAAGAAGCTTTTTAAAAAGAAAAAAAATAATTATTCATGCGATATACGGAACGTTTGGTACTGCTCGCACTTCGCCGATTTTTTATCACCAGCTTGTACTCTGTCAAAAAGCTAAAGTGTGACGATGAATGGTGCCTATTTACAATATTGTCGTTTCGTCCCTAATCCGAGCGTGTGGCGTTTGACACTTGAACCAGGACCGAGTCGACGAGACAATATGGCCCCGGCCGGTGATCCCCACAATTAGGGTGAACACCCTTCGACAATTACCGCTGAACGAAACTCGCGTAATGGCAAGGATTAGGTTACGCGTAAGTGAAAAGCGAAAACGTTCCCCGAATTCGTAGGGTTGCCTTCAATACGACAGACATTGTGACATATTTTTTAATTATAAATTTGTCTTTATAATGCTGTTTTTTTAGACACTGTTAAGGGTGTCATGTTTTATTGGGGTAGCTTTTTATAGTAACGTTGCCAATAAGTAGATAAATGATTTGTTTTATTCAGTTCAAATTCAAGTGTATTTATGAGTTTTTATTGCGATACAAATTAGCAACTTTTATGCATTCCATCTCTGTTATTATCAACTTATTTTATTCAATTTCTTTGAACTCCAAGTTTATCAAAATATTACTGTCTGTTGTGCACAGATGTTCCTCATATCTCTATCTATGTCCAGCATTTATTTTTGTAGTCCATAATAGCAAAGTTAGAAAACTTATAACTCCTTTTTGACAGCCCTGTAGAGTTGTGACAATATTCAGGGCGGTTTGGGCGAGTTAATCACCGGTCGGAGAGGGATTGCGGATATTTGCCGGTGGATTACCGTCCCGCCACTAATGGACAGGCTCGGTTGGCCGGACCGGCCCGGATGGGACACGTCGCCGGATTATAATCAATTTTCATCATCAACTGGGAACTGATTCAATTTAGGCTTAATGAATATAATGAATATAACGGCTCGTTTAAGCGATGGTTCGCTTAATTATAATTATGCTGTATACAAAACATATTTTATCCTTTGTTCTTGTATTTATGTAAGGTATAAAAGGTAGCGAAAGGTGTATAATAATAATTTATGTTGTATCATTAATTTCGAAGTGGTGGTCATCTCGCCACGTACCGTGGCACCGGGTGTCGTGAGTTCGATTCGCACTTGTGAAAAATATATGTGTAACAAAAACTTTTTTGCAAAATCAAAATACCAATTTGATAATGTCTATAAAAGTGATAGCCTTAAGAAAGTCTTAAGATCGGATCCAAGGCTCGCTCCTCTGGCTTTTCGTGATCATGTGCGTATTAATAGTTGTAATCAATCAAATAAACGATCACTCGTTTAAAACGATCTAGGAAAACGTCATGAGGAAACCTGCATACAGAGAGAGAGAGAGAGATATTGGGTGAAGACTGCCAACCCGCAATAGGCTAGCGTGGTGGTCTATAGCTTAACCCCTGTCACTCTGAGAGGAGACCCCTGGCCAGCAGTGGGACAACTAATGGGTCGATGATGATAACGATAAATTGAGACAGTGTTAGGGAACAGAAAAAAGGTATCATAAAATAACGGAACCACAACATAATATTAATATGTACATCGATACAATTCGATCAATCTTTCTGTACTAGAATGGAGAAACACAATAGACTTCTCCCCCAACAATAAAAACCACGGAAGTGAGATCAATTCTGTCATGTCCAACATTTTTACCTAGATTTTGCAACATAAATCGAATGACTCTTAGAAATATTTTCTACCCGATTATCAATGTTGGCGTACTAAGAACTGCCTCATTGGTAAAGTCATCGCGAGCGCGGCTGTCGAGTTTGGGGCTGAGGAGATTATTTCGAATAATAAATAGCATGGAATCATTATGTTTACAGAATTCCATGCTATCGTTGTCGACATAGCTCAAAGGATTAGAAAGCTTGAGTGGCAGTGGGCGGGGTGATAGCTCGTCAAACTGATGGCCGTTGGGGCAAAAAGGTTCTCGAGTGGAAACCACGCACCGGAAAACGCAGTGTAGGACGAGACGAACAGACGACCTGGTAATGGTCGCTGATGAGAGTCGCCATATAACCGGTCATCATAGTTTATGGGGGAGGCCTTTGTTCAGCAGTGGACCTCATTTGGATAATGATTGATGATGATGAATTTCTCTAAGAAGTGATGTTTCCCACGATATTTTTGATTATCAAACCAGTGAGAATGAAAAGTGCTAAAAAAATCCATATTGCGTTATTTTCTTGCAATCAATCCATATTTGCAAATTCGAATGTGTATAAGATTCAACATATTAACCGGCGTTTGAAATTAGCTTACAATTTCAAATGCAACTCCAACAATAACAGCAATGCAATCCATTACATCAATAGCTAGCTACTCCTTATCAGAATAAAATAAATCCACGGACATTGACCATTAGTAATCAAGTAGATAGAAGATACGGTCGGTCTTCGTAAGTCCGACTGTACCGCGGCACATTAAATGTACGTATATTACTGTATTCTGTTAGTGCGCCGCACCTACAGCGCTGCTAATGGACGGCTGAATGAATTGCAACCGAAGTGTATTGCAGACCACTGTATACACCATTAAGGTGTATGTTACTAAGATGTGTGGTCTTTACATGGATTGTACTTATACGAGTATGTGATGTTAAAGTGCGAGTGATACAGGCAGTCTTTATGCGAATTTGTACTACAATAAGTAATAATTGATTTCAGACAAGTTTGAATTGACACAATATAGGCCTCTTTTTCACGGTATTGGATTGGATACGGACAAATTTGAATATAGTTAGTACCTTTGGCATGATTGACCGTAAAATTTACATCACATATATACCAAAAAAACTAAAGCAATTCGTTTTCGCAAAGAATTTCATATAAAAACTCAATAACATTTTGCTCGACCTGGGAATCGAACCTAGGACCTCTAGCGTAACAGTCGCGCTTGGGACCACTAGACTATTGAGGCAGTCAACGACTATTCTAAATAAAGTAAAACAATGAGAAATATTATTACCCCAACTGACACGACCATACAACTAGCACTAATCAAAATGGCGACTTCAATAGCGACTTTAATCCCGAATACCGTCAACAGTCAAAGCTTATCGCACTATACAAAACCAGTTGTATGTTAATAAAGTGATGTCACCGTAATCTAATGAGGCTTCATTTATTTTGTTTGTTTTGTTCTAGAATAGGTCCAGAGATCATAATGAGAGTCACCGCTGAATATTCCACAGGATTATAGTCCTGGTTAGTGGAATTTCTTTACGTCCCATTAAGTTCCACCATTACTGTGACTCCTGTAAGTCTACACTGACTTACATTGTAATTTCTGAAGCCGTCACATTGATGTTCAAGTTGAGTCAAATATAAAGAAAGTATGTAGGTACACGTATATATACATTGAAATATTAACCATAATTACAATACTTAGATGGTTTAAACTAAACCTAAGTTAAAAAAGTCCAATATAATCATCACTTTCTGAAGTCATTGCACAAAAAGAAACGGAACTTTGGGTTTTAGTCAATTTTTTTTTTTTTTTTTTTTTTTGTCATATTGAAAAAAGAGTCATATAGCATTTGGAGTGCGCCACCTACGCATACACAGATCAAACACGAAAGGTTTCATTTCCTATTACAATTTCTCGGCCCCCTTCACTTACTGATTGTGACTACCAGGGTGATTTAAGTGGTATCACCGAAGGCTGGTCACTTTTTGAAGGAAAATAAATATTTCGGAAGTATATATTTTCGGAGCGGTGATGGCCTAGTGGCTACGGTTCGAACCCAGTCAGGCACTTTACTTTGAGAAAATTATTTCTTCACCACTGCTCCTAAAAACGGTGAAGGAAAATATCGTGAGGAAACCGGCATGTCCTAGAACCAAAAA
Source organism: Subacronicta megacephala (assembly GCA_958496365.1). Classification (NCBI taxonomy): domain Eukaryota; kingdom Metazoa; phylum Arthropoda; class Insecta; order Lepidoptera; family Noctuidae; genus Subacronicta; species Subacronicta megacephala. The sequence goes on along the minus strand of OY292519.1, from coordinate 15,336,686 downwards.
TTCGAAAACATCTACCAACACCGCACTAGGCCCGCGAGGTGGATTCCCACTCCCTCACACCGAAATATTATACACCGATTATGCTTTATGCTATAAACATATGTATTTCTGAACTTGTAAGTCATACCTTGTAGCGTATATGCTGTGCGCTGTGGCTGCATTCCCGGCGCGGCAGTGACGCCGGCGCGGGACGTGTTGTGCAGCGACAGAGCGCCCAGCAAGTCTAGCTCGGTGGCTGTAACAAACAATACACCGTTTAAGAATATAATAAAAAATATAAAAAGAGGAGAAAACCATAAACAGAAAGATGTGGAAAGTTATGGTAGAGTCCTGGGCCCAGCAGTGGAACAGTATAGGATAAAAGAACCTACAATACAATATAGCATGACTTAACATACCATCATGCCTCATCCCCAAAGAGACAGACAGAGTCCATATTGCACGGCTATGTTTATGTGCCATGTACCTAATGGTAGACGAGTTGCTACTGAGGAAGACATAGAAACACCCAATAACACTTTGCTCGACCAGTGAATCAAATCCAAGCCCACTTAGTGTAGTAGTCGCGCTCGAGACCCCTAGACTGATGAGCAGTAAGTACAACATATAGCATCTTATCAATGATAATTATTATGATCATTTTAAGTATCATTTGCATTATGGACAGCGCCTATTAACATCCGCGAAGACTCTACAATCCCTAAATGACATTTTGAGCTACACGATGACTAATGTATATCCGTTATTAGTTAAAAATAGTTTTTTAACAATATCTAATATTCGCTTAAGTGCTAGAAATCAATGAGTTAGACAACAAAAGAGGTTATATCGAAGCTGCTAAGGCTTTTACTAAAAAAAAACCATTTCAGTTATTGGTCTTTATTGTAATATTCACTTATTTGATACTACTACCTACTACTGTACTTCGCAGAAATTTTCCTCATTCGGTGGTAAACCATCTCGGATTTATAATGCCCGTTAAAACGCGTGATAGATGCCACTAAGTCTGGATGCCGTCAAGTCTGGACAAGACAATAATATACCAATATAGAACACGTTATTGTTTCCTATGTGGCAGCAATATTTTATGACCTAATAAAGTAATAGTGGCCTACATTCCTTCAATCAATATGACAGAGCAGGGGATTCCGACTGTGGAGACAGTAGCCTCGAGGGGAACACGTGGCTTTTTAACCTCAAAGTAAGTTAACATGCCAAATTCAAGTAGTCAGCCGCTGCTATTTTGAATAACCAGTTATTACTTACTAAAGTTAAAATGATGAGGACTTGATACATTATATAGGCGAAAGTTACCCTGTGTCTTTCTGTTCGTTTGTTTATTACATTTCCATGCTTTTCACTGAATCCATTTTGGTTTTAAGATTGTAACTTGGAGACGGATAAAGGCTACATTTTGTCTCGAAAAGTTCTTTGGGATGCGCCTAAAACTGCGAGCAAGAACTAGTACAACACAGTTAGGACTTACAACCTTCACCACTTGGGGTAAAATGAAAACATAACCCAACTTATATATAAAATATAATTACATAAATTTTACTTCACATAATCCATTATGGGCCTCTTTTAAAACTGTAAAATCTGATAAGTCTTTGAGTAGGAAATATCTTGATTAAATTTTGTGTACTTTATATAGGTACTACTAGAATTCCAGGTAGAAAATACACTACTAGAATTCCAAATATAGGTACTGTAGAACTCGGTAGCCTAGGTATTACGTAGCCGTTTGTGTGCGAAGTGCCATCTATCACTTGTAACCCGGTCACGTAGCCAGCTACAGCTCGTAGCGCGCAGCTACGACGCTACGATGCTACGACGACGGCGCGCTCATAATATAACAATACTTACAAAATAACAAGATAAAGCCCTCCTTTTTTATTATATTTTTTGTAGTTACACAATTTACCAAAAAATACGTACTTAAAAACAATATTTTAATAAAATTAGACGTTTCAATAGGTTTTCTATACAAAAACTGTAAAACGTCAAATTTATCCGCCGTACAAAAGTTATGTGATGATGGAAAAGTGGCCCCTAGGTAAAATAAGGTATTTTAAGTTTATAATAATACTCTTGTCCTGTTCTCATCCCCGCCTGTCAGGCATAGATATTTTGTGTATTCCTTTTTCCAATTCATTATCCGTTCGATGCCTTCCCAAACCGAGCTCGGTCTAATAAATCCGATCTATGATTTTGATGCTTTAAATACCAAATCACTGTACTAAGAACACTAATAGCTGTTGACATGGTTCGAGTGAGAGCCAAGGGACAAGCACGTGTCGTGCCAAAAGAGCTTACCGCCACGCGTAACTTTAAGTGGCACCCACATCCAGCGTGGATAGCACGTGGAACTTCACTCATCCCCATTTCAGATAGTCTAAATAGAATATTTGAAAGGTTCTATGCCCAGAAAGAAGTAGTTCGGAGTTAACAACGTTTAGCAATCATTCAGTTTTTTATGTTTTTTTTCGCAAATCCAAAGACCAAATTTACAACAAAATCTTTCACGATAACTATCTTAAACAAAACACTGTAAATAAGTTATTGTTAATGTCACATTTTCTACTGCCACGTGCCTAAAATATGTTATCGACGAACAATTCGTGAAAATTCCGAATTTTGCGCCCAAGGCTGAACGTTAAGCCATAATTATATTTTGAATCAAAATTTTTGCCGTGCCCTAACAGGGTTCATGTGTGATGTACCTACTGTACATATGTAACTACTGTACCCACGATTATTTAAACAACATGAGTGCAAATTAAATGAATATTAATATCTCAAGTGAGAGATAAAACTCTTTGAAAAAATCTAGACCTACAATACAATTACAATCACAAATCTGTATATCGATTACAGCCTGACACAATCAAAATAACGGCATAAAAATATTTTTTTGCAAAGCAATACACCAACTCCAAGTTAAGCTAGTGAAAGCGTTCCATAAGAATACGGCTTATACTCGCTTTATTAATGTGTTGTTGAATTAACAAGCGCCACAGATTGTGTCAAGAGCCCTCTTCTCAACGGAACCTCTAATATGCGACGCCTTCGTCAAAAGGGCTTTAGGGATGAAACAAATGAGAAAACATATGAAGCTTGTGACATCTGTACATAAATAAAACTTTATTTTGTACCATAATGGTAGTGTGTTTTTATCAAGAATTCCTGAAAACTCGTCTGAACAACGTCTGATCAAATTAGTCTGAACTCTCATAATCAGTTCTTACAACTCGACGTTAGGTATCGTCCGGTACGCAAGGTTGCCAATCAGGGGAAATCATATTTGTAGAGGTATTTCGTTCTTAAAAAACATTGTTTAATGTCAATTATTTATCTATTTTTCTTCCGTAATATTGTTTTCAACGAGTATCTTTTCTAACATGTTATTCTTCGAAATTACTTACATTCAGATTTTTTTTTATTATATGACTTCAGCCTAATACAATGCTATTCATCATAATATGATCATAAATATTATTTGAAGCTATAGGTAAATTTAGCTAAAAAAAAATTCGAATTCTGACAGGATTCGAATCTGCGTCTCTTTTAAGAAGTACACCGGACGGTTCAGCCGCTAAGCTACCGAGAACACCGTCGGTTCGATTTTTTCTTTCGCAATGTTATTATATTTTCTATGTTTAGCTTGCGTAAAGAGATCTTTTTTTCAACGTTATTAAATGGCGAGTGCGGCAACCCTAGCGTGGGTGCGGGCGGCGTCGCGGCGTCGGGTCGTCGCCGCCTCGTCGCCGGCACGTCTGCGCTCCTCCCGTCACAGATACGGTCCACATAAAAGATATGCTCCAGATTGCCTCGTAAACTGTCGCTGTAGGCTGTACTGCAGCCGAGACGTCACTGTTTCTCCCATTTTATTCATCGCAGAAACGATAATGAACGCGAATCAAAGATAACGTCAATCATCTATCAATGGTTATAATAAAAGTTTATTTCTGACCTACTGACTTACTGAAGTTGTGGTTTTACAACTTATTGGTCAATTGGTCGCAAAGTAAAGTAGCTTTACTGTGAATTTGGATTTTACAAAAAAAAACAATATTGGGGGCGAAGCTATTGTCACATAACATACATACATACCATATACTGACCATCACGCCTGCATTCCTCAAAGAATTAGGCAGAGGTGTACTAGTGTACACCCACATTTCGCCGGTAAGTTTAGGTCCCATGTATCAGGGGGTGATCCTATTGCCATTAGCCGGGCACAAAAACAGACTCCGAGCTGCTACTGGAAATTTCATAGAAAAACCCAATAATACTTTGCTCGACCTGGGTATAGAACCCGGGACGTCTCGCGTAGCAGTCACGCTTAGGACCACTAGACTAATGAGGTAGGCTATTGTCAATATGGCCAGAAATCTAAACTAAGAGCTGTTACTAAGAATTACATAAACCTAAATACACTGACTATCCTGAAAATCGAACGCACGACCGAACACAGGCTCAATGAGGTAGTACTTACTACATTTTAAAACATACATTGTATTGTATTTTATGGTGCAATCAATTCCTTTGCACGTCTACATTTCAAATGGCCGCACCACTGCCACTGTAGAGCTCCATCCACTCGCTCACTGCCTGAAAGCCATAAAACGTATTTTCCACGCGATCGTAAACACTACTTCTACGCCATCCTGTTTAATAGCAGCTAAATACAGAAACTACCAGATAATTCACCATTACCTAAAGAACGCTGCTACACAACCATCAGCCTTATCTTCAAATACAAAAGTTCTAATTTGAAAGCACCGAAATCCAGTTTGCAGTTTTGAAGCATCAAATGCATTTTATGAGTCGGAAATTGCCATAGCCATTAGCATTTAAGAGTGAACGATAACATTTTAATATCCTGAAATTACAAGCCATATTGTTGAAAACCAATCAACATTTTATATTTTTTTGATGTGTAAAAATTTCAAACAAGCTGGGATGCCTATGGTAAGCGGCGACCACATCCCATAGACGCCAGCAACACCAATGTTATCACTCGCATGTTCTTATCTTGTGACTTTACTTCCCCAGTAATTTCACTGGCTACATTGCCCTTCAAATCATCTTACATCTAACATCCCTTCATGGCTGTATTCCCCGAATGATTAGATAGGCAGACGTGAAGTTATTATGTACACACATCTCGCTGATATGTGTAGCAGTAGCTATCTAGTAATTATTACTTGTTTCTGTTTTTATTATTTCATTCCTTTCTCTACTATTTAGGGCATCCTATTGAAGATTGCAGAATCGCTTTAGAAATAATGGCTTAAAAGTGAAAGCGTTTGTCTTGTAATGAATAATCGCACGAAACTTTTAAAGCCTTCAAGGTTTAGTAATTTGCGACATATTATGGTCTCATCCATCAAGTAGAAAGCTTAACAAGGCGTTAGTGCCGACGATGCAAAGAGCATATTAATTAACAAAGTTGTGTGAACAGCCCTTGCCTACGTGGAACCCATCAGTTATGCACATTGAGCTATAACATACTAGAGACAAAACCACCAAGTCAAACTTTGTTGTGGAGTGCGTTCTACAACATTTTTGTCATCTACCTTTTTATTTTCCAACTGCTGAGCACAGGTCTTCTCTCAGAATGAGAAGAAAAAGGCTATAGTCAACTTATTATTTTATACGCACACTGATATTTGAGCGGAGTCATATAACTACTAGGTCAAAATCTACACGTATAATAGTAAAGTACGCATGCATATTATTGTCCAAAATACTGTGACGACATTTTCGGAAATTATGTTCATGTTGGTCGGTAGATGCGTCAAGCAGAACATATTTCCAGATTATTAACATTTTTGCAGTGACTTTTTCAATAATGTAGCTTCAGATAAAACTTAGAACCTTAGAACCGTAGAAACTACAGATACTTAAGATTAAATTCTTTATAAAAGCCAGTAATATGTTTACACTAGTTCCAGACGATATCAAATCACGTTGTAACTCAATGGCATGCAGACACAATATCAATTAGGTTTTATTAATCGACGTAGGCATGTTATTTTGTTTAACCACGAATCGTTGCAATCACCGAAGTGCAGGCGTCATCCAATTAAATGGAAATGTTATTTCTTTGATAATTATCTTTCGTGCGGATAAGATTAGGAATAATTAATTGCATCGCAGGACTCCTAAATAAGTCATAACGTGTTTTTAATAAAAATATAACATTAAATATCAGAGGCAGAGGTAAGGCAGATGTTTATAAATGTAGGTACACTCACATTTTACCCAGTTCTGTGTCAGGTTGGAGGTCAGATTATTGCTATTATTGGTCATAAAATCCAAATTAAGCTGAAATATACAAAATAATTTAACGCTGCTCTAACCGAAACTTGGAATCGCTGGACTTTTTACTTTTTCCACTTCTGTGGAAGTTCATGTTTAGTTCCCATGAAATTTGATTAAATTATATCTATCGCGCATCGCCGCAATAGTGGCCAGCCTATTGCCATTAACATGCACAAATCCTAACTCCGAGCTCTTACTGAGAATTTCATAGAATAACCTGCGATGTTCGACCTGAGAATCTAACCAAGGACCTCTAGCGTACGAGTCGCACCTAGGAACAATAAGTCAATAAGACATTAAATGAGGCACCCTAGTTAAAAACAAAAAATAACCAAACCCATTCACTACCGATATCAGAACGATATTATTACGTAATCGGAGACTTCGATACTGAAACCCGACCGAGTGCGTAATGTATATTAACTTATATCTACTTAATAGGAAGGTGTTCATTGTAATGTATAATAATAATTAATTGAAGTCCCTTGTAACTTGAGGCGGCACGCGCGGGAAACCTGTCGCCTTGTTGGTCAAACGACCATATGGTGGCAACACTGCTAACTTAATGCCAGTAATTATGTAAAACCTCACAACATGAGGGGTCGCGCACCCTTGAGTACACAAATGTTTCTTGGAAACGATCCTTAGAAAAATGTAGTCCCCGCAATGGGCAAAAAAGCATAAGTAACATTTCTGGAAAAGTTTTATCGAAGTTTGTGATATAAACTAGGAAGTTTTTAAATATAATAACTAAACAAAGTAACTAAACAAACTATAAGGTTGTTTTCCAAATTTTGCAGCAAATTCTTTTGTTAGCTACTTTTACCTACGCAAATACTTTCCGAAAAAACTTAAATGCAAGTAATTGCTTAAGTGCGTAAGTGTTCGAATTTAATTTCTAAGAACAAGTCACTGGGTTAAATTAGGTAACACAGTCAATATAATGGTAAGCATTATTAAAAAATAAATTGACTATTTCTGTACAATATATACGTTATCTTTACCCTACAGACAGACGATCCAAAAATACGCAGACAATACAGAAACTCATTAAGAAATTAACCTTAACTTTGACGTATCGCTGACTCATACACCATAAAACCCAAAATAAGTTTAAATTACGGTAACCGGCTACGGGAGGTTGAAGGTGAACCATGCCCGGTGGGCAAGAGGTATGGCGGGGTCGTCCGTGACATATGCCTAACGGCACGCGGCACGTGCCTGCACCCCGTGTCCGTCTGGGCCCCTTTTAAGAACATGCCGGCAAAACTTTCATCCACAGTAATATTATAACCTTGTCCTGTTTGTAAGGATCATCCTTAACCGCTGAAACAATTTGGTGTAAAGATATACTGATGATGGACATAGATTACCATTTGTCCCAAAAAGCTTTGACGTCTCATTAGTCTAGTTGTCCCAAGCGCGACTGCTACGCTAGAGGTCTTGGATTCGATTCCTAGGTCTAGCAAAGTATCATTGGCTTTTTCTATGAAATTCTCAGTTTCAGCTAGAGGATATGTGCCCAATGTATGGCAATAAACTCACCCCCTATTACATTAGACCTAAACATACCGATAAACTGTGGGTTTATATTAAGGATACCAACCTCTGCCTAACCCGTTGAAAAACACAGGCGTGATAGTATGTTATAGATTAGAGATAGACTACCTTTTGTCTCAAAAACTCTTTGCTGATTTAACAGCAAGACAATTTTAGTTCCCAAAGTTTAATAGCCCAACTGATATATAGGTACACTGTTAAAAAACTTCTAAGGTCTAAGTATGTCAAAATAAACTTGCCTAGCCTGACATGCGTGGTCCAAAGCTAAACTATCTACCTAGCTAGCTATTATTAGCTCTTTTAAAAGACTGGAGCGTCCTTGACATTTTGTTTATTGATCTAAGTCTATCGCGTAGTACAATGTAATACCTATTTAGTAAATTATGGTTGACAGTAGATATAGGTGCCTAGCGGTAGGGTTGGCTGGCATCTAAGTTTGTTCTAATTATTGAACAATTAATGGTATATTTAATACGGAAGTAGCTTCCTACCTATTTTAATTTAGGCTCGCATATTGCATGGAACCTTAACATACTACAATGGTTTACAAATACATAGTAGCTACACCAATGCCTAACAGCCTAACCCTTTGGGGAATACAGACGTTATGGTATGTTATGTGTTCTGTTTTTATGCCTGAATAGGTCAGATTAATATTAAGCGTGCGATAGTTACAAATTGCATCGTTTGGCATCAAATAACAATCACGCGATGTACATATTAAAACAAATCTCGCGCGAGAAGCGTCAGCAGAAAACATCGTATGATTCGCGATCGACGCGCGACGGCCCACGACAGCAAAACATCACCTGATCGACACCTTGCTCTAAAAAAACTTAGATTGTCATATTAATTATTAGCAAACAACGCAAATTAATTTGTGGAACTATGTCTATGTCTAGTCATAAACACACATCGTATGATTTTAGTGACCTATTTCTTTATGTTTATTGGCATTTTCTTTAGCAAAAAATGTATAACTTTAAGTAATTATGTCATTCATGTATTTAACGTAGGTAACATACAATCACGCATGTATGCCCGAAGGAATAAGTGGGTGTACGGATCACCACAGGGGGTTTCAGTAAGTAATTCAATCATAAACATCGTATTTAATCAGTTTAGTAAAGTTACTACCTTCAACAATAAATAAGACTGCAGGAGTGCAAATACTTTCTTGAATATACCTACTTAAAATTCAAAAATGTCAAGGTAATTTTGTGTATTCAACACGCTAGATTTTGGAATACGAATTCAGTTAATAAGGTGACCGTGGTCGAGGGGTGGCCGGGAATCGAACCGGTGCGCTGACAGGTGGCCGACACGCGCCGCTACCCGCGCCCGCTGCGCCCGCGCACCCGTGCCATACCCACCAACATACTTTATGGGTGCTAGAAGCTTAACGTATGTTAGTATATTGCGTCTTATGATTAAAATGTCATTTCGTTTTCAAGATCTTTATTTTACATTGAAAATAATTTGTGTGTATGAGTTTGATTGAATGTGGGCGAAACATTAAGTAAGATGCAAGAATCGTATGGGGAACCTTATTGGGAAAAGGCGTAATAAATTCTTATGTGTGGGATCAAATCAAATAACATAAAAAGTCCCTGATCGGTTAGGTTAGGTTAGCCAATATATTTAGGTCGCTTGTAATAGGTGTAAAAGGGGGCTAACTTATTGCCTTAGTGATAGCTTATTAAAATACCTTACATAAAAAAAAAATCTTACTTACAGTTTGAAAAGTCTTAGAGCAACAGTAGTTTTTTGTGATAATATATAGTAATATACTTAGTCCTGACAGGTTGTTAGTGCTTTACCAATAACCCTATATATCTCCACTGACCGCCCACGGCTTTGCCCGCGTGGTTTCTCGGCTTTTTTCATATGATTTTTCCCGTTTTTGCAACATTTTTCATTTCTGCTCCACTCCTATTGGTCTTAGCGTGATGATATATAGCCTATAGCCTTCTTCGATAAATGGGCTATCTAACATTGAAAGAATTTTTCAAATCGGACCCGTAGTTCCTGAGATTAGCGCGTTCAAGTAAACAAACAAACAAACTCTTCAGCTTTATAATATTAGTATAGATTATAAATGGCAGTGATGTATGTCACATATTCATAATTCAGTACAATATTTCTTTCTTTGACAATTCTAACGCCATATTTAAAATTCTGATATCGAGTGTCCTTCACATATCCTTAGCAACTATGTACTTAGGTTTGCAAACAACATCCGGTGGGTTAGAATACTAAACAGTGGAGTCGGTATTTGCAGCATTATACCTAAACCTAAGTGTAACCAGTATACATACAAGCTGATATCCTGTGCCTGATACATGGTGGATTGCGTAAATAATATTAAAATGGGCCATAATATATTGCAGTGAACCGTATATTGCATTAGTTCAATAAAATACAGGAAGACTCGGCTAAAGAACCTACTTTTGATAGAAATAGAAAAATGACCTGACATACCATAACGCCTGTAATCCCGGAAGGGTTAGACAAAGGTGTACTTAATGTACGTCTACATTTTGTAGGTATGTTTAGATCCCATGTGATAGGGGTCGAGCCTATAGCCGTTAATTGGACACATAACCTAATAACACTGCTCGATTTGGATATCGAACCCAAGGCCTCAAGCAGTCGCACTTAGGACCACTAGACTAATGAGCATAAAAAAAGTGACGAAACGAGCTAAGTACTGTTTTTTGTATTTTGCTCTGCCTTTCAGGTTTCTAGTGTTTATCGGAAGATATTGACTCTAGTTGCACAATTCCAAAAAGTTGATCCTACGGAGAAGAAGCCGGCAAGAAACTCCATAAACGAGATATACACATAGGTACTTGAATTCGCAGTGTACCGTATAGCTACTTAATTTCAGTAAGTACCGTATTATTAGCGAGTACATTAGGATTATCGCGAATAAAGCTTGTTATTGCAATATAAACATACAGTAGTATACACAAAAGATAAGCTTTATTTAATTATAAGAGGTTGAATTAACCGTATGTGTGAATTGTATGGGCTAATAACTACTATGATTAGTTACAGTACCTACGACTTGTACCACCGTTAACCAATGTTATGATTTCCAACAATATTATTAAATACCTACTGGGTTTCAGAATCGCATTAAATAGTGCTATTCTATAAGCGCTTTTATCAAACCGACTGTATTCCCTAAGGACTGGAAGAAATGTACTAATATACACCCACAGTTGCCAAATCCATACTCCGAGCTGTTACTGAGAATTCATAGAAAACCCCAATATATAACACTTTGCTCTACTTAGAAATCAAACCCAGGTCCACTAGCGTAGCAGTCGTACTTTGGACACTGGAATAATGAAGCAGTATAATCGTTACAGTAATAAATATGGGTTAGTCCGGAACAAAGACGCTACGATACTGAAAAGCATATCAAGTTTACAAAATACGGAACGGTAACCTTCGATAAATTCGGCTACGAGTGTCTTTGACATTTTGAACTTGACAGTGGACGCGGCTGCGCCGGCGCCGTGCGCGCGTCAAATCCTGCGCAAACAGCACGAGAGATAACGCCGTAAGCGCACGTGTGTACAAACCTCTGTTATGTTATGTGGCACCGCGCACACTCGCCGCTTCCTGCACCTTGAGACGATTAAGATATCGACACTCCATTCACACAACACCAAGAGGGGCTTTAGGGAAATAATAATAAATGAATGACATGTTAAACTAACACCATGGTAAATCTAGGGCAACCTAACAACGCGAATAAGTGTCTTGGTAACATTAAACAATAATAGTTACTGAATGCTATTTTGTTTCACATATATTTCGCCGTTTCAATATTTCGGAAATTGAGAAAGTAATTCGGGTGAAAAGGAAACCATACAAACTCATACATAACTAAAGTTTACTTTACCCTCAATTCATTCTTCGTATTCATAAAAATATTTTTTATTGTATGATTATTTTGGTAATTAATGAGCAACAATTTCTGGACGCATTTTTACTTCTTTCAAATCGTTTCTAGATGAAAGTGTTAACCATTCTACCTGCAATATTTTGTAATATTAATCTTAAGGTAATCTGAGGGTACTTGAGGATAGTTATTGTCATATATTAATATGTTATACGACGCATCTGCATTACGCTACTTGAACCAGGTATAAACTTTTAAATTGTAACCTTCTCCCGAACAGCAAAGTGAGTAATCGACGTTAATGTTCTTTTCCGACAAAATGAAAAGGACGACAGTGACAGTACGATTTTAAACGTCGTCGCGTGCACGTTCGCTATAAAAGAAAACGGTAACACCTTATAAAAAATAACGTACGTATATTTTCGTACAAATCGATTTAGAGTTCAATGTTACCAGCGTTCGCAAATTGTTTTAGGATCATCGTTTTTATAAATACATTAACATTTTTCGTCTGCGGAATTCTATTTAAATATATTTTCGGGCGCGTATTAAATCATGAGATGGCATTATTAGGCTTAGGATTTATTGGCGGCGATTTCGTATTGAGCAAACATACCGTATGGCAACCATGAGGTAAGTAGCGTGGGTTCACGTGTTGGGGTGGCGACAACCTGTCGGTATCGGTACCGGCAACCCCTGGGAACGTGCCAACCCTCGCCGCCCAATTGGCCGAACAATGTTCGTAAAACAAAATTGTACAAGTGCAATAAATCACTCGGCTGCAATAGCTATCATTAAGTCCCTTCATATTGGCCAGCTAATATATTTTTATCACTTCAAGGAAATATCGATATGCAGTATTAAATAAAATGTTATAATATTTAACTTTTGTTGCCTACTTACGTCTTTAAATTTTACCAGGCTTTACTTCTAATGGTGTAATTTCAAAAACATGCAAGTAGTTTAAAATCTGCTAGAGAAAGCTCGACTTACTCTACCTCCACTTTCAGGAACATTAAAATATAATTTGTCATTTTTAAAACACGATTTCCAACCAGTCATAGGAACGTATAAAAAAACGTTACGTATAAAATAGTTACTAAAAATATCGATATGATCTAAACAATTAAACAAAAGACGTTACTCCCTAGCGTCAGCTGTTTATCTACGCGCACATCAAATGTCATAGAGCATGTATGGCGCTTCGTGTTCACAATGGATCAGCAATTCTTCGACAATTGGTCGCAAGTCGCAATCTTTAGGTACCGTATTTTACTATCATCGTTATCATCAGCCAATATCAGTCCACTGCTCGTCGTAGGCCACCCCTAGTGTAATTTGGCAGTGCCATTTCACCCAGTCCATCGCTTTTCGCATCATGTTTCTGCCTTTCGCAAATCATAACTCCATCTAGCCGGAGGGCATCCTACACTACTTTTTCCTAGTTGCGGTCATTTTACTGAAAAATAATTAAGGCCCTAGACAGACAGACCGCATTTCAACTGCAATCCAACCACAAATTGCAGTTCGGATGCAGTTTGAATGCAGTTGACACGACTGCAATAGAACTGCAAACCAAACGATGTTCATATTATTTACTTTCTTACTAGATACTAGACAACACAGCCACTCTCAATTCTCACTAAGTGGTTATCAAGCCTAAACGTTCTTTTATATTGGAGACTAAGAAAATACAGTAAGGAAAATATAAGAGCATAATTTATAGAGATATACATATTACTGGTTTGCTTAACCCATATTTAACCCTCCCTTCTAGGGAGAGGAATTCTTTAACACGCAAACATACTCTTATGATCACTCTTACTTCCTGAACGTCTTGCAAAACATCCAGCTCATGTTGTGTACGCATAGCCAGTACTTTTATGAAAACAAGTTCTATTTTGTAGTAACTATTTTGATTCAGAGAACGGTTCCTGTACACAAAGTAGCAAAAAATAATTGGATAATGACATTGATTTGCATTAACAAAAATTAAGGAGTAAACACATAAAAACATATAATAAAAAAACCCTGGAAGAGAAAAGCCTTTTTTTACGTTAAATAAAAACTAAAAAGTTACGTTTAAGTAACAAAACAAAACCTGCGATACGCGATCGGTATTTTCTCATTACAAGTCTTTATACTGCACGTAAAGCTGTCAAAATAACCATTTTAATTTTGAGCGTTTCGAGCTTTTTAGTCCGTAGTAAATATTCCGTTATCAAAATATGCCAGACAATAGGGTTGCGACCATTACATTTGGGCGATGTCGGCGTTTACACTACACAATAATATAGCCATGACGGTAAGCAACAAATTTATTAGTAAGTATACACCGTCAATATTCAGACTCTACAGGGAATAGCCACTCCGGCCTTGAACCCTCCGGGGAGCGAAATTCGTTCTATTTAGCGGACACCCGCCACTAGCAGATAAGAGTCTATTTTGTTAAGCGACATTCGCACATGTAATCGATATCGATCACCTTATTTGACGTCATTTGATAAGATAACGCTTGCAAAGCTTTCGGGACAACATTTTTGGGCTACGCAGACATTAAGGAACGGTCCAACACCGTACGTGATCATTTTATCGATGTTTTTACTATTTAAACGTAAGTCGCACGTCTCTAACGTGTACCTAAAATATACCTCGTGAAAATAAAACCGAATGTCACATAATAATATAGGTGTCCAAATAAACACTGAAGGTACCACTATTCTAGCAATATTATTATTTGACCGTTAATGATCATATAAAGTGATTAATAAATCAGTCCAATTTGTTGTACCCTCGCTTTGATTGATATCCACGACCTACGACTCGTAAATCATGGCCTAGTACTAGGTCAACATCTATAGCAATAATTTATTGAACTGTTATATGAAAATATTAGTTACCTATATAGGGCAAAACGTAAAGGCTTTGTAGCTCATTCAGGTTAAACAAATAATACCACAAGTGAAGGTAAACTCGAGTAGACGAGATAATTGTGGTTCCCGTCCAACACTGGCCGTGGTCTACGATTCTCGCGGTACAACACTGGTGGAACATACCGAACATACCACACGCCTAATTGGGTCTGATCGATACTGTACTTTTGGGTGGTAACCGTCGCTCGGTAACCGCATAGCAAATAAACTAAGTTTTAAATATATACATCAATTAAGAAAATAAAAGTGAGAAAACTGTTATTAGTTTTTAAACTTAATGCGATGTCCGCGATGAGAGGATTTGCGCTAGAAAGAGGAAGTTATGCCTAACAGAGGGTCGAGACGGGCAGAAGATGATTATCATAATAATAAAACATATACTCTAAATACTTAGAAGATACAGCATGATTTACCGGGTCCAATAGTGCATCGAAACCGTCCAGGAACCCACTCAAACGCACAAACGAAGAATTAATAATATGCATTCGTACTAAAACTACTTGAAAAATTTTTTTTTACACGAGTTGGGGTTAAAAATGCCTCATTTTGAATATCTTTATTTGAAATGAATTCGTTGCAGATATTTTTCTGAAAAAGTGATATCATAAAACTCTAAAGCCCAAAAACAGCATCCCTTGCAAGTTTTCAATAACTTAGATTATTTTTCATGTCTACAAAAGTTTACAGCTGTAAGAAATATATGAAAAAGTTTTTAATATGATTTAAGTAATTGCGAAAAAGCGTTGGCTTTATAACTCGGAACTTACTTCAAAGATGGCCGTGAACTGAGGTCAAACTAGATTTTGTGGAAGCACCGCATTGCGCTAGCTGCGACACCTGCAATCTCTTGCTGCGTTATCTTACTACCAAATATCCTCTATACATAGTCCGTTCTTTATTTTATATTATAATCGTGTCATTGTGCACAACCCTATGTTATTATTGCCATGAATACGCCACCCTTTTGCAGTCGCTAGTTCAACTACCTTCCGATCCCAAAATTATTTCCTCTCATATGTTTTATTACATAAATCTTAAAGATTTCACCACCAACACATCCGACGACTCGATCGGAATCATTAAGGTACCCATCGCTTTTGTAAATACATTTACCTCCCATGAAAAATGAATGATTAAAAAATAAAAATAATAAAAAATGCACTCAATAAATCACCGAGGGTTGATAGACACGATGATTACGGTACTCGGAGGAACATTCAATATGCATGTAAATTGCTGTCGTCGAGTACTGGCGGCAAGTCAAGGCTCTACTGACACCTGTCTCCTACAACAGACCACTGACGTCACCACTAAGATTTTCAAAGAAAATTATATTCAGGACAATTTTTCATGGAAATGTAAAGTTACGGCGCCGGTGTATCATGAAATATTAAAACGTAGGTTCGCTACACTTATCAATGTCAGTGCCAAGGATAGAATCTAATACACATATATATGTACATACATACATAGTTAATTTGTGAACATGATTCCAGGGAACTCAGTGATTACGGTTTGAACCACAGGGATAATAAACCAGGTTATACTGTCACGCCTGTATCCTCCGTAAGGTTAGGCAGATGTGTATTAATAACACTAACAGTTCGAGGGTGTGTGCAGATCCCACGTAATAAGGGGCGAGCCTATTGCCAATTGCCGGGCACAAATCCAAACTCCGAGCTGCAAAAGAGAATGTTGGCATGTGCCATGCAAAATACCAACTTAGTAAATTGTATACTAAGTTGTTTTAACGTATTCATTTTATTCACGTTAGTAATACTTCAATGTAAACTTACAATACTTTACAGGAAACTATTTGTTTATATTGAATTTTAAATAATAATATTGTATGTTGAAACGCGGATACTGTTTGTAAATTCATACACTTGATTACGAACTTACAAGCACCTTTTGAAATAAATATCTGTTACTAACATAAATTGACCTACCTATAGGTTCATTATGAGGTAAAATTCATCCCCAACAGCCTACAGTAT
This sequence comes from Subacronicta megacephala, assembly GCA_958496365.1. Classification (NCBI taxonomy): domain Eukaryota; kingdom Metazoa; phylum Arthropoda; class Insecta; order Lepidoptera; family Noctuidae; genus Subacronicta; species Subacronicta megacephala. The sequence goes on along the minus strand of OY292519.1, from coordinate 15,319,950 downwards.
ATGAATTGATGATATAAAAATAAATATTTGTTTTGTTTGTTCGTCTCGAGTTCTAATTCAAGGCACGCACCTATTCGAAGTCATGTTCGTATTAACAATTTCTTGTGAAGGAAAACATCGTGAGGTAACCTACATACCCGAAAGATTTTCTTGACGGCATAGGAAGTCTGCCAACCCGCAGGAGGCTAGCGTGCTGGACTATAACATAATCCCTCCTCCCGTTCTGAGAGGAGACCCGTTCCCAGCAGTGGGACAATGTAATGGGTTGATGATGATGATGAACCAACCAGTAAATTGCTGTCTTCTGTGGAAATTGAAATAACAAAACAAAAACGAGGAAACTATTAAAACTTCGGTTGGATCGATTGATATAATACACCAACCGCAAGACGTGTGTGCGTGTGTGCGTGTGTGTGTGTTTGTGACGAAAACAACAATCTTTATTTTTAAAAGCACAATTTCAACAAGCACAGATAAAAATAATTAAATGAGGTAAAATGCCTATTAGTAAACCGTCCGAATTCGTAGTGTATTTACTGCTAATCAATCAAAAAGTAAATACTTTTTTAAAATACTAACCCGTCGCTTAGAGGGCCCTTTGGCTCGAGACAGAATAATAAGTTATTTTGGTAGCAAGGTAGAAACATATCAATTATACATATCCTTACTAACCGCGTGAAACTTGCGTGACCCACATTGAAATGTGTCGCTCATAAATTAGAACTTAGACGCCGTAGCTGAATATTCAACAACAGTTGGTCGTAAAGTCAGGAAGGTATATCGACTGTGAACTGGCAACCGGTCCTATCTCAATTTTTTGAAGATTTTTTGAAGATCACTTTTTAATGCCATTTTATACTATTTAATACTCCACATCGTTGCAAGAAATCCTAACACAAATACATTTAAATTTGGCGCCAAAACTACGTATTTTTATTTAACATACGAGATGCTGTATAAATGATGCTAACATTGTTTTATCTTCATTCTGTAAAGTTGACAAAATTGAGATAGTACCGGTTGCCAGTTCACAGTCGATATAGCATGCTCATTGGTCTAAAGGTCGCAAGAAGCACGGCTACTGAGCGTGAGGTCCTGAGTTCTATTACCTACTCGTGTAAAGTTTTATTGTTAAGTAGGTAGTCTCTTTTAAATGAAATTCTCAGTAGCAGCAGCGAGGGTTTATATGCTTGCCTAATTTTAGATAAGACATAAAAAATACGCTTACGCTTAGGGAAAACGTGCGTGTATGTCAAAAACGATAGCAAGGTTTTTAGAGAAAGCAACTGTATTACAATCCTGCAAGCTAGAAGTAAGTAGATGTTTTAATGTAAAACTATCTTAAGAAAACATTTTAAGACAAAAAAAATACTAAATAAGTAATAAATATAATATTTAAGCTTGATTCTACAATTACAGGAATGTGAATATCATAAATACTCAATAAATTGATCGCTTTGCGTGACCTATATTAGAGGAGCGTGTCAACCGAATAAAACTATTACAGAATTCGACAATAACTGGCAATAAGAACATGAAGGTACGTCTATAGTACATTTAGTGAGTTGGGTATATTGCCAAACTTGTCTAACTAGTACATTTTAGTTTGTAACTTTTCTAATGTACGTAGAGTTGCCAGCACGTCCCACCACTGAATATTTTACGGCCTCACTTCCAACATTTACGTATAAATAACATTCCACACACAACAGTACATTTTCTGCGGTATAAACTTGACTTATTACCTAACTGCTATCGTGATGGCCTGAAAGTTTCGGGGATCCAATTCTCTAACATTAGAGTCTGATGCAAAATCGCTACTAGCTAAAGCCATAATCACGGAAGGGATAAATAATTTATCTCTTCCGTGGCCATAATTATACTCAAGTTGTCAACCACAGATCATGAGACTACGGCTATAAGCTGGAAATTTGTCAAAACAAAATATATTTTTCGGTTCCCTCCTTTAATGTTTTGTCGCCCCAAATTATCGCCCAGAACCATCTTACTGTAAAGAAAGACAAATCAATCGACTCATCTCATCTCACAAAATCTGATGAGTAGCGTTTGAGCTAGAGTTAAACATCCTTACATAGATTGTTAAACTCATTACCCTTCCTTTTTCGTACTCGGGTAAAAAGTAAAATAGTGTTCTCCATAAGTAAACTTGAATAAAATATTCATAAGCTACAAAAAAGTGTCAAACAATGAAGCTTTAAGATAAGCTAGAATTCCGTAGCGACTATTTTTTACATTTCAGTAGTGTTAGTCAAACATGCACGTTATATTCGTGGTACGGCGACGAAGTGTGAATAAGTAATAATTATTAAACCACTGCACACACACCTTACAGAAGACATACCTACTTAATACCTCGAATGACGTAACGAGGAACGTTAAACAAATGAGTTCCGATATCGTACCCCTTTTAAAGTAAAAACATTGACCATACCATAATTCACTAACTACATACGATTGTATGTAGTTAGTGACTAGCGGACTTTCGTTTTCATCTGTGTGGTGGTTGCCTACGTAGGTGGCAGACAGGGCGCGCGGCCGGCGGGCGGGCGGCACGCGATCTCCAACTTTAATATTTTTCTATTTCACCGCAACGAACGATGAACTCTTCAGATCTTCGTGGAAATGTGACGTAATAAGCAGAAGATACTATCTGAATGCATTTTTATGGAGATGACTGACATTCACAAGTATTCTACGTAGTAGTGGAGTAAAATTAATGGATTTTGTGTACATTTGATCCCCGCTCGTAACAAATATTTGTATATATTGTGTAGGTAACTGTTGCAGGTCTGGTATTTAAATGTAAGAATTCGTGGTATGCATCATGGATAAATATAGAAGAAAATTCCAGCGTAAAGCAGCTTTTTATAAAATAAGTACAATAAAAATGTCTTGTCTTAAAGTTGAAAAGTACAACGCTCGTTATTGTTTTGGTAACAGCTGTAGTTTCAGAGACACGTGTTGGTAATGGATTCAATTTACCATTTTATTGATATTGAGTCGTTGCGGGGCGGGTTCTAAGAAAAGACATGATGTGAACTTGGAAAAAGACAGACGTCCCTTCATAAATTGTTGTTATACATTATGTAGTATCTAAAGCAATTCACTCTGCGTCTTGCGTTTTTATCAAACAATCTAAGAAAGTGGAATATGGAAATAGTTCCAAAAAATTCTGTCCATGACGCATGTCTTTAAATTATCAAAATACATACATAATATCAAATTTTGATAGACCGTTTAGATAAATGAGTCAGTTTGATCCCAATTCACCTCTAGAAGTTTACACATAGTACGTAATACTCACAAACAATAAATATCAAGCGTTTTATTAACGCAATAAAAAATCATGGCGATCCCATATTTACGGAGAGCGATGATGTTTCCATCGATTATGTTTGTCTTACTGTGTTTTATGACTATAATAAAATAATCAATGTTAGAAATAATACTTAATCGTTTGATTGTTTTCTACCACACGCCAATGTGATGAAGAACATTGCAAAAATAAATTTAAATTAGATCTTAAAAGGGTACATATTTTTATTCTTCTCTTTTTCCTTTTCTATTATATATTGGTGTATTGAAAATGGAAACATTGTATTGCAGTAATTTATTTTAGCGTGTAAACAAGGTTTAAATTAGTTTTTGAGCAGTACACATACCTGCCTCGTTAGTCTAGTGGTCCGAAGCGCGACTTCTACGCAAGAGGTCATGGGTTCGATTCCTAGGTCGAGCAAAGTGTTATTGGGTTTTTCTACGAAATTCCCAGTAGCAGCTCGGAGTCTGGATTTGTGCCCGGTTAATGGCAATAGGCTCGCCCCCTATTACATGGGACCTAAACATACCGGCGAAATGTGGGTGTCCATGAGTACACTTCTGCCTAACCCTTCGGGGAATACAGGCGTGATGGTATGTTATGTTACATAGCTACTTATCGTCGGGGATAGCGCAAATCCGCGTGACTAGCATTTGAACTTTCCTCGTATCGGACACAACATAGCTACTTTAAATTTCACTGGTAGATACCTAATGCAATAGAAATTATGAAAATATTTTAACCTTCCCCTCTAAGCCTACACATAGTGCAGCTACGTCGACTTTGCGTAGGTATGGTAGATTTGCACTAAACTCGACGTTATAGCATAAATTTGGATTGCTAAAGATGTTATAATTCAGTCGAAATATAAATAAATAAAATTTCGAACCTCAAACTCTGCTGGTGAAACATTGGTCTACATTGAAGGCCGAGTACAGCGGTGAAATATAATGTCAATAAGTGGATCCCGGTCAATACGGACACGTGTATTTGTGTTGTGTCGACCAAACGTTCCCACGCCGAAAGCGTTCCGGGAATGAGTTTATTTAGTAACACCTCGTATTATTGCTGCAGACTCTATAACGTTTAGACAACACTAGTTATGTTACATAGAGATGGAATGAAATAAAGAAGAAGACATTTTTTTTGGTACCTTTTTTCAATCAAATATTTTCAGTAGCATTGAGCATTATTACATCATTCGCTTGTATGTTTTTCAAATCATATCAAGGAATGGTGTGTTTTGTTGAAGTATTTAATATACAGCTCTGCTTAAGCAGATAAATACAAGCGTGATTTTGCTCGACCTGGGAATCGAACCCAGAATGTCTAATGTAGCAGTCGTAGTCACAGCCCCGACTACTTGACTAATAAGGCGATTTATCTTTAACCTTTTAGGAAACTAAATGCTAAATATGTCTGAAGAAACAAATGAACCGAATGGAGAACCTTCGCCTTTCTTTATTTGGTTAAAAACGGGTTGATTGCTTGATTTCATATACAATATATGTATTACCTAAAAGGTATGTAAAGTATCTAGTAAACAGTTCAATGCTAGCATGTCACCTGTTTTGCGGCGGAGTACAATGGCGTTATCAACAGATTATTCTCTCCAAATAGATTTAATAGATAAGATAGTATGCAAGTGGCATCAGGCGGTGATACTATTACCATGCGATACAATTAACTGTTTTGTATAAGTACTTGAAATTGTATACATATATCCTTCTTTTCAACCGACTTCAAAAAGGAGGAGGTTCTCAATTCGTCTGTTAGTTTTTTTTTTTCTTTTTGTATGTTTGTTACGCGATATCTCCGCCAGTTGTGGACCGATTTTAATGATTGTTTTTTTGTTTGGTAGGTCATACTTCAGAGGTGGTCCCGTTTAAATTTTATCGAAATCGGTTGAGCAGTTTTGAAAATATCAACAAAAATCTAAAATTTGTTTACATCGATGATATTATCGTTTACTCCGAAACATCGCTGTCTTATTGGAGAAGTGCGTTTAGTTGGCTAACAAGTACTTCTAAACAAAACTTTCCACAAAAAATTACAAAATAAAATTACTTTTAACAAAAAAGTTAAACCGCCTTCAAAAAATAATAAAATAATTTTGTCTAAAACAGTTTGGGAAGTCGGTGGCGAAAATAAAAGACCCACTCAAATAGAAGTCACCGACTTCCCAAACTGTTTTAGACAAAATTATTTTATTATTTTTTGAAGGCGGTTTAACTTTTTTGTTAAAAGTAATTTTTAGATACAGATTCTTTTTAGGTACATTGTTAGAAAATTTCTTCACATAAAACATCTACCAACGAAATGAACTAACGCTTGATCTGCTAAAGTTCTGACAGACCGCAGAGCCTACTGTGAAGTGCTTTCTGGAGAGCATAATTATTTTTTCTAAGATAACATAACATGCCATCAGCATATGCAGCCTATATTTCCAGAAGGGTTAAGCAGAAATGTACTTAATGTTCACCAACATTTCGCCGGTATGTTTGGGTCCCATGTAATAGGGACCTATTGCATTAAAGTGTGGGTGTACATTAGTACGCCTCTGCCTAACCCTTCGGAGAAGGTTGTTGTTTATGTATACCGACTGTTGTCTATGTTAATATCCTTGTTTTCATGAACTAGATAACAATACATCTCAGCTCCGGAAATCCCCTTGTACATATGTATAAGAACGATACTTATATATTATTCTTATTATGTTATTGAAAATGTAAAATAAATAACGATTCGTTTAATTTACGTAGATGTTATCTATAGTCCTTCTGGGACACGAACGCAAGCGACACGGACACCTCTAACAACAGCTAGTACATAAGAAAGTTAATACCTATCAAATCAATGGTAGATTACATACCCTAAGGACTATAGTCTAACCCTCACTTTGAGAGGGGACCCATGCCCAGCAATGGGACAATATATGGGTTGATGATGATGATGATCTTATTATATATTTATTCAATTATTTTATCGTATAATAATAAGATCTTTTCTATTATACATACGTCGTTTCAAAAGGAGTACGAGTTTTAAAATAAAAAAATGTATGAACCTTTTTTGTCCCACACTTGCTGCGGGACGTGAACCCGGAGCCAAAAGTTGCCAACACCATAAATCAAATTATTTTGGCATACATTTTTAAATTGCTTACTGCCAACTTGTAACCTACATAGTACCTAGTCGTGAACCCGCAGCTTAGCCTCTTTGCTGATTTATTGCTTGTGTTAATATACGCTTATAAAATGGTCTAAAAAATATCCATATTTTGGCAAACATCCTTCAAAAGTGCAATGGTTTTTTTTAAGGATATATAATATTATGTTTTTCTCCTCTTGCTAATTCCTCTTGATCGATTAGTTTGTAAAGTTAAGCTGCTACTTGCGTCGGTCAGTTTAAAGATGCCATTCTTAAGACATCGAGACCCATCTATGCCCTTGAAGAGCACGTTCACCCATTGGCCCCTTGTTGGAGTTCTACAAATAGCCTTAACAATCCATAGCGGTAGTCAGAAGCCCGAGAACTACTAACCTAACCTAACAACCAGTATAACCTAAGAAAATCAGTATTGCCCAGAAATTGCGTTGCGGAGGTCTTATCACGTTGGTGACTACATAATCATCTAGTATTCTCGTGTCTGATCTTACGAGGACTCCATGATAGACTCAGAAACTCTGAAAGTCAGCATATATTAGTAGTCTGCTATCCATTTGAAGACCTTCAAATCCAAATAATTATTCGATGTTTAAACTGTGGAATCCATCAGTCAATCCAACCAAAGCTTTAGATTTATTAATACCAAGGATACGCGTGTTCAAAGAATACTTTTTTGCATTCAAACTATAAAACAGTTAATTCCCAGTGACATTTTCATGCAATTCAATAAAAAAAGGAACTATCGGCTGACATGAAATAATGGCGTTGGCTTCCACAATCAAACTGGAACATCACTCAGCAGACAGGAGCTGAGTGCTGTCGTTTCCTTTGCTCGTTTGCTATGAAGAACATTGTTGTATTTTTTATTCTGTAATTGCGTTTCTTTACGAAATGTCATTTACTTTAGCCATTCAAAAATGTCTCATTTATATTTTTGTAATAAGTTAAGACGATGACTAGGTAGACAATTCTTTGTAGGTTATTTTAATTATGTACATGCCCATTTTTGATGATTCCCTCATTTGTCTAGTGTACCTACTGAGCGCGACCATGCCCACCTCGTGCAGTTTGAATTTTCTATTTCTACAGTTCGGATTTTCGATATGTTCCCGGTTAATAGCATTAAGTTTGCCCCCTATTACATGGGACCTAACGTATACCGGCGAACTATAGTTGTCCATCGGTACACCTCTGCCTTACCCTTCAAGGAATACAGCAGGCGTAGGGCGAAAACCTTTTACAATCATTCAGGAACATTCCGTTTTTGCTAATTACTCCTTTAGTCAAATATTTTAACAAAAACTTTAGTCGCATTCAATTCTCAAAATGCTTTATTGCAATTAAAAGCAAAACCCATAAAATTACGTTAGATTGGGTCGCTTGACTTTCAAATTACTGACCCAGTTACACAAGAAAGTTTAACATGTCCAACAAAGTTGGAAAACCGATACGGTTAAGAAAAGCGGTCGTTAATCTATGTCATGGTTTAGACTGACTTTGGAAAGATATTGGTGCTAATGAAACTGAATGACATCATCAAATGTTTCAGTTGAAACGAAAGTACATGTGGCGAAAACATGAAAAATATTTCTAATAACTGTCTATGCTTATGGGACCGTGGGAGTTTTAGCCGCTACATATTTTACATACCATGATCATCATTAACCTATTATATTAACCCACGACTGGGCACGGGTTCTCTCAGAATGAGAGGGAATGCACCAAGCTAACCTAATACGGGTTGGCAGACGTCACAAGCCATTGTGAAAATATCCCAGGCATGCAGGTTTCCTCACGATGTTTTTCGTCACCATTGAAACGCGAATACGCACATGACATAGAAAAGACAGATGTAAATGCCTGAGATTCAAAATCAAGACCCTTTTTTAATTGGAAATCTAATGGTACTGCACTCGTATCAGTTATTGCATTTTGTAGTACTGTATACTCTCGAAAGAATAACAAGAATTCCTTATCAAATATGCATAAGATCGACTCAATCTAGCACCGTGCCACCTGCACGTCTCGCAGTGTGCACGTTACGTAAGAGCCTCATTGAAGTTTCATTATCTCGGCGGAGGCTCGAGCTCAAAGCACCTCATTCAACTTTTATTGTATTGTTGTTGCAAGAGATTTCAAGCTTATTTAGACATTTAATCAAGATTTTATGTATTTGATCAAGATATTTGAGACCGCTCCCTATTTCAACCTTATTTTAATTATTTTCGGGTCAGCTTCCGTTAATCATTTGATGCTGGGTAAAGTATTGGGTGTTTCAGGTCTTGAAATTGAATTGAAGTAAAAGAACCAAAACGAAACTCTGAACGAAAGCAACCAAATACTGTCACAATTATGGATTTACAAGTTACAGGTAACTGATTAAAAGATCACTGGTTGAATGGGGTAGGATGGCTTCTAATCAAGTAATAAAGATCGAAAAACACCGAGAAATATATCCAGCATGAAGCTACGCTCGCTAATCAAGCATCATAATTTTCTCATAACAATCTAGTTTGACATGACTGACCGCTAGTACCCACCTTTTTAAATATAAGTAAATAAATTATATTAATAATGATTATAATTTTAAATTTATTTTTAATTGAAATTAAATCTTCAAATTCGTTGTTAATAAATCAATTGAGCCAGGCTACACAGTGCAGAAAAAGCATTTTATAAGATAAAAGAGCTTAATATATTCCTCTTATTTATTGTTTCGTTTAAGACAGATCTTGGTTTTTCGCAAATTGTTCGCCTATTACTTTACTATTACTTAGAATGTGTCAAGTTCATTCGCAAAGTTCATGGCAATACCTATTGCCATGTAATTTGCGAAAATTGTGAAATCAACTATAATGTATTCAGAACCAATTATTAATCCTTTTTCTTAAAAATCATTGTCGTCACAGATAGTAATGTAAAGTAGAGGATTCTGCCAAAGTTGATATTTTACGCTAAAGTTTAAAAACATAATAAATAATTTGGCACCCGAGGCGAGACGATCCCCCTTAATAAGCACAATATTTGAAGCTGTAAGTAGCTTTTCAAAATACAACTTTCGTATACGGCGGTCAGAGTACCTGCATCGGTTTTTCATAGTTCTGAATTACTGTTCCAAAATCATCCTTGTCACGTTACGGTGTTCGGGATTCATGGATTTTTTTACAAAAATGTGATAATGAAGATTAATACAGAGTACGAGTTCATCGGTGGATATATTTTTAAATGGATTTACTGACGTTATATATCTCCATTCCATGCGTTTAATTTTTATGACATAAATGGAAATTATATAGGTTGAAATTAAAGTTATACTTAAATATATTTTTTTTGTGATAAAACATTCGTCTGCGGGTTGCTTTGGTTTGGTATATATTTTTGTAAACAAATATAGTTTGATTATATCATTACCTTCATTATAATATGACTATAAGATAGGAATCCACTAGCTCCTTCAGAATTGCAGATGTTACTGGCGTGATCATGTAAAATGAAAACTTGAGCGCGTTGAAGTCTTTTAAAAGGGATTAAATTATTAACGTTATCTTAGTTTGTAGTACACAAATATACAGTGTACTTCAAGTAAACATTTACCATTATATAAATACATAATTATATCTAAAATTTGTAACATTTTTGATATGATGGTATCATAGAACAAACAGAGAATAATATCGGAAGTGTCTGTGTACCATAGTGATGTACTTGTGTCGTGGTTGTCGGCAGGTGTTGTCGGTTATGCACGCCTGCACTGTATCCCTGACTTCCTCGGCCACAGTGGCGTGATTATGATCAATATTTACGCAGATGTCAGTACACCGTGGTATTACGTAATAATGTCAACGTTTGTTTAGCTAGTGGTCGAGGCAAGGACGAGCCGCGGCCGGCCTGCCCCGGCGCCCCGAGGCCCCGGGCCCACCAGTGCCGGTTGGAGACAACCCCGACCAACGCATGCGACACTATACACGCACTGTTATATAATAACCTTAAATATTATATTAATCAATTCTCACGGGCATCACAAAAATTTAAGACTGGCAAAAAATATTCTTAACTGATTTACTTCAACTTAGAGAGTTACCAAAACAGGCTACTAAGTCTCATGAAATTCTACGTAAAACCTCCAGACGATCGGATTAAGACTTAAAAAGTGGCGCTCGTTAATAAATCCCACACAGAACGCTACCGTAGTCGTGAAAATGCTACGAAAAGCATGTAACGTACGCAACGCCGGGGGAAATCGTGAAAAGTCATGTGTCGAGCGAATCAGCCGTTCTGGAGGTCACGACGTGCGAAACAGCTGATCGTGTGCAAGGTTAAGCGGAGATAAATTGCAAGATATGTGGGGAGTACTCACCGGCTGCGGTTATCAGCCACCACCAGCAGCAGCAGGCGGTGAGGAGCGCCCGAGCGCCGGCCATTTCAGCGGCAGCGCATGACACGCGCGCTCTCGCCGGCCGCCCCGGCGGACTGAGCATGGCTCGATCGATGCTCGCTCGCGCCTCTCGGACACGCACCCTCCCGACGAGCCGCCCCACCCCGCCTCACGCCGCCCCACCCCGCCGAGCTCCGCCACCATTTTCCGAGTTTCCTCAGAGAGCGCGCGCGCTGCCCTCTTTTCTGGCGGATCGCTGACCGCCCCTAATTGATTGGGCCCGTTCACTTGCCGAACATGTTTTAGGTCAGTTCAGCCGCAGAGCCTCCGCGACCCATTCTCACCATCACAGTTGTAGCTCGTAGAAGAGGTGCGAGCACCCGCGCTGCATGTACCTACACATTAACGATACCATTGCAGTCGATACGGAGTTGGCGAACTTTTCGACGAATTGAGAAAAGTTGACCAAAATTATGCATTTTAGCCAACGACTGACGACAAATAATTTAAACATAAATATGAATAATAAAACTATTGAAAATGTGATTACAACGAAATTTCTCGGTTTGACAATTGATAATAAGCTTAATTGGAAATCACATATTGAAACTCTCTGCAAAAAAACGAGTAATTCTGCCTATGCTCTGCATTCACTCTCTACAATTGTTAATACCGACACCTTGATGATGGCTTATCATGGTTTAGCTGAGTCACATCTGAGGTACGGTATCATCTTTTGGGGAAATTCAACTGATTTTGAAATGGCATTTAAGGCCCAAAAGAGATGCATTAGATCAATGTTTACGCTAAAAACTATAGAATCTTGTAAACCATACTTCCAAAAACATAAAATACTTACACTTCCTTGTTTGTATATTTTTGAAACTGCAGTGTTTGTTAGGACTAATCCCAATTTTTTTCTTCGATTAGAGGATAATATTTCACGGAATAGACGCGATAACAGCAGACTTTGCTTACACAGTGCTAAAACTACCCTAATTCGCAGGAGTATCTTTTGCATGGCTCCAATTATCTACAATAAACTGCCTAAATGTTGGAAGGAGTTAAATAGCAACATATTCAAGGCTCAGCTAAAACAATTTCTAATTCACAAAGCATATTACAGTGTAACAGATTTCTTAAACGAAAAGATAATGATTGACGCAAAATGTTATAAGTAACTAATTGTTGTTATAGTTTAATGCAACTGGAATGTATTGACATTATATTCGAATTTAATTTATTACCAAATTGTGATTGACTGAATCTAAATGACTTGACAATGATTGTATGCTCTTATTTTATTAATATTTATTGGTTTAGATATTCATGTTCATTAGGATATTGGAAAAAAAAAGAAATTATGTTCACAAAAATATTTGTACGCCGTTTGTTATGGCTAAACATGTTCGAACTAAAATTCAAATATTATAATATCTTGCATGCTCTTGTATGTACACACATGTTTAACAAATAAATATGATTTGATTTGATTTGATTTGATTTGAGATTTATTATAATTGTAATTTATTCAGAAGTAGGAATATAGGAACTTCAGCCAAAGAATTACCATTGCCGTTTCAAGTTGTAACAACACTGCCAGTACTCCTAGGAATATTTTTGTTTTATATTTTATATAACTTTTCTGTTTTATATAACTTAATTATAAAGTTAGAAATACTGAATTAAAAGGGGCATATTATAGGTACCTTAACCAATCTGAAACGGAGTTAAAGTACCTAATAACAAGCAACTGCTGCAGTGACTAACGAGGACTGCCTCGTTAGTCTAGTGGTCCCAATCGCAACTGCTACGCTAGAGGTCTTGGGTTCGATCCCCAGGTCCAGCACTGTTAATGGGTTTTTCTATGAAATTCTCAGTAGCAGCTCGGAGTCTGGATTTGTGCCCGGTGAATGGCAATAGGCTCGCCCCCTATTACAGGGGACCTAAACATACCGGCGAGCTATGGGTATACATTAGTACACCTCTGCCTAACCCTTCGGGGAATACAGACGTGATGGTATGTTTAAAAAGCAAACAACATTCGAAAATACAACATTTGAAACTGTTCTCAGTTATATCATATTATAAGGAATAATAATAAAACTCAAGGATACCAAGAATTCAGTACCTACGTTTCCCTAATTATAATAATGGATAATGTATGACTACAAGTTTTTTGTAATATATTGTATATTCCTTATGAAATCGCATTCGTCATAATATGTTGTCACCGTTCAAATAAATGTTGAGTTTACGGTTTTTATTAGATAACGATTGATATATTCGATGGACTGCCTCATTGGTCTGGTGGTTGTAACCGCAACTGCTACGCTAGGGGGTTTGACTACCAGTTCCTGTGTTATTGGGTTTTTCTGTGAAATTCTCAGTAGAAACTCGAAGTTTGGATGTGTGCCCGGTTAATGGCAATAGGCTCACCCCATTTAACATGGAACCTAATAAACATACCGACGAACTGTAGGTGCCCTATCCTTCGGGGAATTGTATTGTATTTTTCAAATCGAATCAAATCATTTGTTTGTAAAACATAGGTGATACAATATATTGTTAATTAAGTAGTATGACACACGGAGGAGATAACGTGATTAGTGCGCTATGTTTTGCTTACATACGATAGACATACAAATTTATTATTTTTATAGTAATGTCGATCCATCAATTATTGTTGAATTATTTAATAAATATATTTGTTGCACAACATAATATTCTGTTTTAGAAATAAATGTCTAAAACCGAAAAACAATATAATGGACGAATTATAGAAAAAAATGGTTGATTAATGAAATTAGTTTCGAATCTCTTTTAATAATAGTAACTAATAAACTTTAATTGCGTAACCAAGAGGCAACTACCTAAACTTACAAGTTTTTTTTTAATGAAGGCAATATTCATTACATTTTGAAGGCTTAAATGTAACGTCTTACATTTACTGGTATTGCACATATAGGATTCGCCCCGTGCTACTAAGAACTGTTCTCTATAATACATTTTGCTTGTCCTTTGCGAGTAGATATTTTATTCCATTACCAGGACTTAAAGAAAAAATTGACGTCGGCCTCGTCGATACGAGCAGATGAGACACCTGATGGTAAGTGATCATCGTCACCCATGGACACCTGCACCATCGGAGGAGTTGCTGATGCGATACGACCTCAGGGAGGAATTGGACCTCCGGCGCTCCACGCTCACCGAACGACAACGACTCTTAACGTCGATATTCCCCGGTCGCGCCGACAGCTCTGTGATGCCGGAGGCTGTACAAATATAACTGCCACAAATCCACACAATTATTTTTCTCGAGCGGTAATAGAATTTCCGACACTCGGCATAACAGCAAGAGCGACTCCTTCTAACCGCTGCAGCATCGATCTACTCTAGTTGTAAAGGCGGCTGCTTAGCTTGAGATCCTGTATACGATTCCCAGTTATTCGTTATTTGATATGAAAATCTCTGTAGCAGCAGAATTAGAGCTAATTAGTAGCAATAGCCTCGACCTTGAGGTAAAAGTGTGACATGGAGAACATGTTATAATACTTTATTAGGTAATCTTTGCTCAACCCATGGGAGATACGGGCGAATTGATATGTCATGTGACACTTAAATATTACAGTAAAATACATGTTACAATCCAAAGTTCGGACGAAATAACTTAGAGAAAATTGTACGATACATTACATACCTCTGCCTGATCCTTCGGGGATACAGGCGTGATTGTATGTATAATACAAGTATATAGAGTATGAATATAACATTCCACCACGCCTATATTCCTCGAAGGCTTAGGCAGAGGTGTACTACCTAATATACACCCACACTTTGCCGGTATGTTTAGGTCTCGTCTTGAGGCAGTGTATTAATATTAGGTACATACATACATATATTAAAGGTATAAAGGGCAATTCTATATAATAAAAAAAAGCTCACCACTCAGATTTTCTCGAATTCCAAAATATAGATTAATCCTTAAATAAACTTTTTTTTTTTTTATGGTATAACTCGGCAAACGAGCAGGCGAGCTACCTGATGGTAAGTAGTCATCGCCGCCCATGGACATCTGCAAAACCAAAGGAGTTGCAGATGCGTTGCCGAGCCTATTTAGGGAAAGGGAGGGGAAGGAAAAAAGGAGAAGGAAGGGGATTGGGGGAGGAATTGGGCCTCCGGCCCTCTCGCTCACCGAACGAAGCGCAGTAACTAAACGCTACTACTCGGACGTCGGTCTTCTGCGAGAGTGTGGTACTTCCCCGGCCAAGCCGGCCCATTCATGCTGCGAACAGCGTGGCCCTACCACGACAAACTCTTTTGTAAAACAAGTATAGTAAATACGAAAATTAACCAAGTCCGTCTAGTCGTTATCAAGTGATGTCATTACTAACGAAGTGCATTTCATTTTTATTTATTTAGATATATTAACGCATATTTCAGGTCGAGCAGTAATTTGGGTTTGCTATGGAACTCTCATAGCAGCTCAAAGTTGGGATTTGTGCCCTGTTAGTGGCAATAGGCTCGCAACCTATTAGGCATAACGCTGAAAGAAATATGGATGTACATGAGTACCTACTCTGCGTTATCCGGGGAATACAGGAGTGATTGTATGTAGGTACTATGTATTATAAGTGTATTTATTTTCAGAGTTTTCCTTTCCCAAATATATTTTCGTTGGATCTGTCTGTAAAATTACATTGTTTCAGTGACTTCTAAGTTGACGTACTTAATTCCATCTCATTTTAAAGCACTTTAAAGTTCCGTTTGTAACAAAACGTTGACCCAAATCCCTAGTTTATTGACGCTATAAACACATTTATTTTATTATATCGTCAGTTATGCATATTACGTGTTCTTCGCAATGTACAGTCGCCAGCAGGTCAACGTATACAATACTGTCAAATTTCTCCAAATGATTTTAAACCTTAAATTGTTGAAAATAAAGTTCAAAATCAACTGAGGAAATTTGACATTTTGTGGTAACTTGATGTGCTGGCCACCGTACCTATGTAGTTAAATTGCACACTGTAAATACCCACTTACAGTATTTATAGGTTCTACATATTAATTATTCGATATTTTATTAAAAAAAACTAAATAATTGTATGTGCAATTGGGACAATACGATGGGTTAATGATGATGATGTTAATATTATAAAGTTCTTCATCGTTTTTTATTGTGTTATCTGATGAAAGTAGTATACAATCTAATCTATCGCGTAAATGTTAGAAACCAGTAAGTATAAAATCTGACTAACACATTGTCCTACCTCGAAGTATTAGCCTACGGACTGTTAGCTATGTTACGTCTAACCATAATTATCCACTAAATTACCCCCTTTTTTATTACTTTTAGGAGCAACCGAGAAAGAAATAAAGAAGTGTGTCGTGTTCTTTTGAATAATATTCAAGAGCAATAAAATTAGTAATCTTCTCAAAAGACTATTATTCAAGTTAAGTAAATCGTATAGTCCGTTTCAAAATCTCGGCGACTGAATTGACACATGCTAAACGTCAAATTAACAAAAATACTGCATTATTTGAAATTTAACATTTAGCATGTGTCAATTCGGTCTCAGAGATTTTGAAACGAACTATAGGGCAGACCTAAGAAAGGAATTTCCTTCATTACGGGGAGTTTTTATACGTACGAACGATGGGGTATTGAAAACAGGAAATAAAATTTTGTTTGAATTAATTCCTTGGCTTCAATTAATTAAATAATGACTGCTACCGAAGTGCTCGCTCTAGTGAGGTATTGTCTACTTGATTCATTAGCTTATTTATTTTACGGCGGTAGATAATCAACCCTATATTCATACCCTTAGAACTATGCCTTTCTAAATATTTATAATATTGGTCGCGTGACAAACGCGCTCGCTATAGTTGGGAAGACTATTAGACTTACTTGAATAATTGCTTGAAAATACCAGCCGCATTTGCTGTAGTATTTAGAACATTAACATTGGCAACTCTATTATACCGTGACAATAGTTTGACAGTTCTATTATTCCAATGTCAAAATTGACACAAGTCAGTCGAACAAAATAGCGCTCACAGGTGTTATTTAATCCAAAACAAAACCAAATTGGTAAACACTAAAATATTAATCTTTAGTCATGTTAAATAAAGAACGAAGCAGTTAACTTCTGATAAACAAATATTATGTTCAGAAGCTTGTTTAAAGTTAAATTTCGATTTGGTGTCACAAGTAGCTACTCTAAGTCATAATCAGAAAATTTAAAGCAAATGAAAGTGACGCGAGGTTATTATGATGTTTTCGTGAGAACATGTGCCAAGTACCCATCCAATATCGCTGTACGACACTATGACAATGGCGTCTATAAGAATTATACGTACTCGGAGCTGTATGGGGTGTGCGAATACATATCACAGAACCTACAGCTACTGTTGTGCAATAAAGGTGTAATTGGTTTAGTTTCGCAGAGAAACATCATCATACCATGTGTGATAGCCGCGTGAGTACCTTCAGAGCCCAGAAATATGTCGTTCTGTGAAGGTTCTTGCTGTTGTATATGAAATTTATTTTTATTTTTACAGAGCTCACAAATCCTGTACAACCTTCATGTTTATAGATCCGACGCATGATATAGAGTCCATTGCCAAAGATATCGGATTCACAATCATAATAACTATCAAGGATAAGGAAAATGATACTAAAACAGAACTGTTTGGTAAAGAGCCTGATCTTAATGTGTCTGTTTTTAATTTGATAATAAGTTTTTATAACCTTGACATTCCAAGCGAACCACACACACAACATGTAGCCCAACATTCATTTATTGCAATGACGTCTGGGAGCACAGGAGACCCGAAGCACATTCAGGTTCCTATACAATGCATACAGCCTAACATAGATGACTTGACCAAAGTATTTAACATTACCACACAAGATGTTGTGTTCTTCTCAACACCTCTAACTTTCGACCCTTCAATGATAGAAATATTATTGGCCTGCATTAATGGAGCATCTCTCCTTATTGCACCAGACAGGGTAGATGTATTGTTTCCTGAAAACAAATCTAATTCTGTCACAGTGTGGCAGACAACACCATCAAAGTTCTTACAGTTTTCTAATAATGACATCAAGAACAAAATTTTATGCCAAAATTCAACTTTAAGAATATTAGCACTTGGCGGGGAACCTCTCAACAGTATTAAAAGGTTAAGGGAGTTAAAAAGTTGGGACAATAAGACTAGAATATTTACTTTGTATGGGGTCACTGAGATGTCATGCTGGGCATGTGTGGCTGAGCTTGACCTTAACAGAATACTGACTGACAGAGAAATACCACTGGGAAACTGTCTCTCAGAAACACAGCTCATTGTAGATAATGGCAAAGAAAACAAAAACACTGGAAAGATTATATTAGGTAAGTAACTTGTCCATTAAGATGGTCTAGACTGTTGTCAAAATAGACACTTTCATAATGTGTATTATTTATTCTAGTAAGCAAAACTAGAAAGTGTGTTATTCTGAACAAGTCAAGGGGTCCTGATGAGGAAAATTCTCTAAAATTCCTGGACACTGGCGACATTGGAGAAGTTAGAAATGGAACTATTTACTACAGAGGGCGCAGAGACGACATTATCAAGAGATTTGGACATAAAATTAATCTGCAACTCATAGAGACTACTGTCATGCAGTGTCCAAGAGTGAAAACTTGTTCTTGTGTTTGGCTTCCAAAACCAATGCTCCTGGCTGTTTACTTCTCATCAGAAACTCTCAACAGCAATGAGTTATCTGACTTTCTAAAATGTAAACTTGATGACAAACATTGGCCAGACAAAATTTTGAGGGTAGATAACTTACCAATAAATCCTCATGGCAAAGTATCTAAGCTACTGTTATCGAAGATGTTTGGGAAACTGGTTAGGCCACAACAAAATCCAGATTCTCTAAAAATATGTTTCCTGAAGGAGCTGAAAGCTGCAATGAGTAAAAACTTCACATATGATGAAGTAAAGAACAAAGATTTCTTCTCCTTGGGAGGAACATCTTTCCTAGCTGTGTCTATATGCAACAAGTTGTCTTTAGCACACCCAGAATTCGGCAAGTTGATCTTACCTCACTTGTTGACACAAAATAAAACAATAGATGAGATTATAGAAATAGCTCAGAAACAAATAAGTGCTGATGAGAAAAAATCTAAAAAGCGCATGAAGAGGTCGCGGTCGGACAGCGAAACTAGGAGTTATACAGGGTCTACCAAGAAATCCAGCATTGTGTCTTCCACTGACCCCATTGAGTTGAATGTGTTGTGGTCATATGACACTGGCAAATGTGTTGATGCTTCACCAGTTTTATTTCAGATTGGATTGTAAGTATACACCTTCTTTTCCATAATCCTTCCACTCAATTTATAACCATAACTTCTGACTACTTTACCTCATTGCCGAGATGCAGCGCCATTTTTAACCGACTTCAATAAAAAAGGAGATTGTCAATTCGACCTTCGAACCTTCGAATATTATTACATAGTATGTATGTAATAATGTTCGAATTGCATTGTATTTGTATCTGTTACCAATTCTTTATGTGTTGGATTAAGTAACTTTCAGCTTAGGGAAAAGTGCAAGTTTCATCAAAATCGGTTCAGTGGTTTCCAAGATATGGTCTGTTGTGTGTACCTACTACATGGGCGGCACCAGATGACCGCAACGTTGCGTCCTCGCATCTTCGTCGGCTTTAGAAGTCGGCCTGGTCCTTCAACATAGATAATGTTTTAGATTTAAGAAATACTTACGTGCCTATTATTCGAAATAATCTTTTTACATATTATGATAGCCCAATTCTTGACTATTTAAAACTTATTGGCTATTTAAAACATCGCGTTATCGTTAGGACCCATAAGAGAAACAAAGCAGGTTTAAAATATTCGTATCGCGTATTCAATTTATATTGTACAAAATAAATAAAATGAAACTGACGCGTAATGAAACCTTAATCTGATACCTACCTAGATAGAATCGGTTAACAATTCTTGCTCATTTCAAAATGTTCAGTTTTTTGTAAGTTACCCACTCACCTGTAACAGCGGCAGCGTCGCTATTGTGAATTCTAAGCTGAGTCTATAAAAACTAACTTTTTCAGCAACCTGTATGTCGCAGTAGGAAGTCATTCTGGCAAAATTGTCATATTGGATGCAATACTGGGGTCTCTGCAAGGCATGCTAACTATGAACTGTCGGATAGAAGCGGCCGTGCTCTGTTACACCGACGAAGCAGTGACGTCACCTTGTGGCGTGGTCGGTGGTTACGACGGAACTATCGTTTGCTTCTCTCTGGACAACTTCCAGGAGAACTGGAGGGTCACTATAGGATCCATGATCAAGAGCAAAGCTGTATGCTGCAAAGGGTGGCTGTACGTTGCGTCGTACGACGGAAACATCAGATGTATTCATATCGTGGCATGTATTCTTTATTCCTTTGTTCACTAGAAATGATTCAGTTTGGGTAGATACCAACTAATTATACCTATATCGTACATACACCCATGACACTGTAATCGTACGCTGATAACATTTTATAATCGAATGTTTTTGGTATACTTTCGTCTGCAACGTATTATTAATTTAGGTACATTTATATGAAGATAATAAATTCTCAAATAGGTGTATACCTACGTAGATACTTATTCGTACAACGATCTTTATATCGTTCGATTTATCATTACTTGGTACAATAAATAAATAAATTAACCCTTCGGGGAATACGATGTGAAAATTAAAGTTACTGATGCGCATATAAAAAAAATCACAATAGAATTACATATAAACCAGCACACTTTGATAAAAATATTTATAATATTCAGCAAAATGATCATCTTTATTTCCATCTCTGAAAACAAAACGTAATATTCGCCTGTCCCTGAAGGGTTTCTACCCAACCCTAGGCAGAATACACGCGTAATGTAAGCAGCTCACATCAAATAAATAGTAAAGATGGAACTTTGTGAACAAAGAAGTGAGGCCGGCTAAAACTACGCCATGCCGTCTACAACACACAATTACACGCACTCACGTATACCGAAACTACGCCTTGTCAGTCGAGCTATCGAAAGCTCGACTGACAAGATAGGCGTAGTTAACTAATACATGTGTGCGTGTAATTGTGTGTTGTACACGGCATGGCGTAGTTTTAGCCGGCCTCACTTCTTTGTTCGCAAAGTTCCATCTTAACTTTTTATTTGATCTGAGGTAAGCAGACTCATAGTCCGCCGTTCTTTTAAGTCCCATTTAATAAGGAGCTAGCCTACCAGCCATTTAAACCCGGCACAAGGCCAAACTCCTGGCTACGACTAAGAGTTTCATAGAATAAAGCCAATAATGCTCAACCTGGGAATCGAACCCAGCTTACGACCACCAGACTTTTCAAGCAGTATTCCCGAAAACTTCTTATTAATTCACTGATGCATGTAGTTGCCTCTTATGAGCAAAACAATAGATTTTGCATTGTCTACAATATGGCGCTTGACGGGCTTAAATTGTTTCAGACAAGTGAATTGAGAGAAACCATAGAAGTATCCAAACAAGCCATATCTGCTGATCTGTTGCTCGCCAAAAACAAGTTCGTGTTGGTGGGCTCGCTGTCGGGCGTGTGCGCGTGCATCCACACCGCGACCAACCTGGTGGCGTGGCGCAGCACCCTGCCCAGCCCAGTGTTCTCCAACCCCGTGCTCTACGACGACGACAAGTACGTTGTGTTCGCTGAAGTTGGCGGCGACATACATTGCAGAACTGTGGAAAAGGGTATCAAGGTAACCTACCTACTATTTTTTCTACTTAGAATGGATTTAAAAACTGAAAAGCCAGACAGAACCCAAAAGTTCATTATCATGGCCAAGGAGAATTGCTGAGAGCTGATAAAAATTAAAACAATGTCACAAAGGAAATGAAAATGTCCTGTCATTGATATCAAAATAATTTGATAAGCAATACTTTCTAATTATATAAATGTTTGAAATTACAGATATGGAAGTATGAAGGTGCAAGAGGAAATATATTTTCGTCAATCTTTGTCAAAAAAATTGATGAGCTCAAGTGGCAAATGGTATTTGGTTGCCACGATCAAAAGGTATACAGCTTACTCATTAAAAATTACCAACCAAGTCTGCTTTGGAAGACTGAACTTTCCTCCCCAGTTTACTCAACCCCTTGTGCCTTAAACAAAAAGCTAATTCTAGCAACATCAAATGATGGAAAGTTATGTGTTCTTGATGCAGAAAATGGAGTTATTTTAGTAGAACACAGTTTGCCAAATGAAATTTTTTCTTCACCTGCGGTATACGGAGACTACATATTTATTGGTTGTAGAAATGACAACTTGTATGCTATCAAATATGTTTTGAATTTATGAATTGTGACGTCTAGTCTAGCAATAATAAATTGGTGTTAAATTTACATTGTTTTAAAGTTTAAGTATAAATTTCACCATAATAAATTTAAGGAATAATACAGCTGTTATTATTAGCCTGTACATGTCTGTTGCAGAATAAAACACCTCTCTTAATTATAACTTTTATTCATGATCTTACACAACATACAGGTATAATGAGCATTCACAAATTTTGACTTGTTACAATTATGATATGGTTACAGAATCAAACAATTACCAAATTGGAATGCATAACTGGTACATATAACCTACCACTTGTGCAGATCATATAGCTTTGTATACTTCAAAAGCAGCCTTAAATAAAGTATAAATTCCTTTAAATAATATTTCATTTTTGGCAATAAAATGCACATAATCATTTTTGGAACCACAGGGAGCATTGTACATGTACATAGATTAATATTTGATCTACTGCTGATACATCTAAGCTCTTAAAATGTTAACCCAAAATCCCTAAAGAATATTGTTATTGTTGCCAGAACAGTTCTTAAACAAATATAAAATTAACAAGCAATGTACATAAACATGATATTATCATAGTTCACTGTTCCTCCTCTCCAAGCTCAACTTTTACTTTGGAGAAATCAAATTCTTCACCAGTGCCATACTTGTATATTTTAATTACATCTAGACAAGTAGTCTCAAAGTGTGTAGTGGCATCATAAGACTCTGAAATGAAGATCTGGCTCTGAGTGCCATCATCAAGAGGCTCATAGTAGTCGGAGACAGACACAAACTTCTGCCTGACAGGTCCAAGCAGATCCAGGCCAGGCTTGATCTCACTCTCAGGGTCATTAGTTTCAACAGTGGTAGACACCATGGCAATGAACCAGCCTTTGGCAGCCACCTGGTGTGTGTAAGACACCACAGATATATAGATATCAGAATGCCTGCCTACTTGCTTCTGGGGAATGATGATTTGGGTGGATAAAGCATCCTTTGTGTTTGGTATAGGATGATCCAGTAAACAGATGCATCGGATCACCTGGGCCTTCTTGCGAACACGGTCAGGCACGTAGCTAGGGTCACAGTAGACTTGCTTGCACTTGGCAATTTCATTACCCGAGCGGACACCAACAACTTTGCCACCTTCTCCAAGAACTATCTCATCGATAGGTTTGTCTAGCATGTAGGTGCCTCCATAAATAGCAGAAAGTCGAGCAAAGCCCTGAGGCAACTCACCTAATCCATACATAGGGTACAGATAGGGAGATTTTCCATATCTTGCCAATGAGTCAGAATACAGTTTAATACGGCGAATGGTTTGAATAGCTGGCTGTTGGAGGTAGTTATCATTGAGGTAGAGGGCCAAAGCATGCCCAGTGAAATCTTGGGTGTTTTTGTCGAGGCCAAATTTATCATAAAGCGACTGCATGTTGGCCGTGCTTGGGTCCAAGTCTTTCCAGGTCTTAGCGTCATCTTCCTGGAAGTCTTGAACGTAGATAAGGAAGTTCCGGAAACGCCTCTTTTCAAACATTCCCATAAGATCAGATGCCAGTGCCTCCTTCTGGTCTACGGGCACTTTAGAAATCTTTCCGCCTTTGTAGACATAGCTGCCTTCCACAGACTTGAATTCCAAATACCGGGTCACACCCGTGTGGATAAGTAGCTTCACAAGAAGCCCATTTGCCATTAATAGCTTGGGAATCAAATCTACATTCCAGTCGCGACCTCGGCCGTATGTTTCATCGGGGGCTGGTGCGTTGAACTTTGCGAACAATTCTTCTAACGGGGTAATTGACGCAGATTCACCGCCGTAGTACTTATTACGATCAATGTGCAATACCTTTTTTCCGGACACGGAGAGCATTCCACTTAGGATGCATTCCTTCAGGCCAGTTCCCAGAACTATTGCGTCGTATTCTTCATCCATGTTGAAACTTACAAGAGAAGATTTTCTAATACGAAACAGCAATAGCAAACCGGGAGGTAAATGTCAAAATGTCGGAAAGAATATGGCCGACTTCGGTGACGTCGACGTGTGAGTTAGTGATGTACAAAAAAATCCGAAATAGTTGATTTTATGTGACTATGAATATTGTACATTTTTAGGGCTTTTTCGGAATATCAATTTCATAACACAGATAGCGTCTAGCAAACAATTAAGTGCCCAACTGGGAACTATAAATACATTGCTAAAAATTGCTATCATAGAGAACGTATCAGCACTGATCTCATTCATAATAAAATTGCCAAAACAAAATAACTTGACGATTTGCAGTTTTAATACTCAATTGTAAATATCTTACTAGCATCTCATTAGGCGATTTAATCTATTGGTATCAAAAATCGATTACAGAGTTACCAGAACTTATATTTTCCTCAAAATGTGGTTAATATGTAAATATTCACTTCATTTTGAGGAAAATATAGGTGAGTTGAGTAGAAGTTACTGGCAGTACTGATGAATATTTTTCAACAAATAAAACCATCTTTATCTTTATCTTTAAAAGAATATCACATAACGCTACGCCTAAGGTCATCAGATAACCTAAAACTTAAGATGCCTATGCATTCTACAACGTTTTTTTATAAATCCTTCATAGTTCAGGCGTGCTCAATCACTCCCCGTGTTTTGAAGGCTTGTGAAGGAATACAGTTTGTTCGAAATAAGTAAGCCGATCGGAAGTTGTCTGCAAGTGGTTTAGAAGTGGTAAATTTTAATGGAAAAAGTCGGTGTAAAGATAATTAGAGTCGTATATGTTTCACATTTCTAATTATTTTGTTTACTAATTTCGATATTTATGAATTAAAACACTTAATTAAACGATTTTATCACCGCGGTAGTTCGGAACGGCTAACTTCCGATCGGCTTACTTATTTCGAACAAACTGTACTTATCTTTGTCTACGTCTAACTATGTCACTTCACTGTTTCGAAGTTGTATTATTCGTTCTTGTTGCTTATTCTGTAAATACCTATCCCTTATAAATTTATATACAATCTGTAACAAAAACCCTGTCTGATCCAATATGGGCGTATTCCTGGTTTAACATACATACCAGATTATTTTTTTTATAAAAATGTAACTCATAAAAATTTCAAAAGAATTCAAAGTAAAAATTAGTTTTGGTAAGTTTTCAGAATAACAAAATTATTATAATATGGCGAAATAATCTTATGCTTAATGCCCAATGTTTATGTTACATATTAAAATGAACCAAACTTTTTTTGTTATTATTGAAAGTAATGGTGCGTCAAAATATAGATACATAGAACTTTCAAGAAACATTCAACTTGCATCATCATTCTAATCGAGTGACACAATAATGTTGGGATTTTATCAAAGCTTAAGCTGGCAATTCAATTTTTTTAATATATATTCGGCAACGAGTCAACGACGAATTGTCTATAGCAAACTGCAAAAATGTTATGTCACGTAGGAATGACAAATGACAATTGGCACTTTGACAGTAAATATAGTTCAGTCAACTTCAGAGTTCACGACTTCACAGCTCACGTTCAGTCAGTCAGCCTGTCAGTCAGTAAAGTCAAGTCGTTCGTTTCGTCTTTTTTGCTTGTTTTTATGTTTCGTTCTCTTGTGTGTAAACGCACGGTGGTGATCAAACTGTAATTTAATAATATTAAAAGTTCTAAGAATGTGGAATAAACGGTCAATCAAAAACCTTATCTCCTCGTTTAATGTTTTTGGAAAATAAGTATGTTAGTGATGTGTGAATCTGTGAACAGATGACTTCCAACCATATGTTTCGAAACGTACGGCACATTCTCCCTAAATCACACATCCAAACAAGGTGTCGCGACACAACAGTTTTAAATGAAAGGTAAAAGTAGGGTTAATGCCGTTCAAATGAATAAAAATGTCAACGGAAGGCAGTGGAGAGACACCTTCTACCGGGCCTTGTTTACCTGGGGCACCGGAGCAGACTTACCTGTTTCCGAAAGCGAAGGGGCATTCGAGGTCTGTGAGCCATGGAGGGACTCCTATGCTCGCGGGGAATCCTGTGCCGCGGCCGTCGCTCAAGTCGGCCATGCGTGGTCACCAGCGTGCCTTGTCGCACGGGCAGATCGGCGAGGGCGGGCGGCCCAGCAGCGGCCCCGGCCACAGTCGCGCCGGCAGTCGCACGGACTTCATCCTGCCGCCGGGGCACCGCGAGCCACCCGCGCCCAGCGCCCAGCCTCGCCTCGGCTCTGTGCGAATGCACTCGCGGCAGGCGTCGCGATCAGACTCCATTTACACTATCCGACGCACATCCGTGGTGAGCCCCTGGAGAAGAGCCGCGTTCTGGATGCTGCGGCGACAGCAGCCCGCTGTTGATACCCGCCATCTCATAGTCACCCCAAACCATCTGGTGCCAGAAAAAACGCCACCGAAAGACCATCCTAATGGAAAAAGATGCAACAATAAAATTAGGACTACAAAATATACTCTACTGTCATTTTTACCTAAGAACTTATTTGAACAATTTCATAGGATTGCCAATGTGTACTTTATATTCATAGTGTTGTTGAACTGGGTGCCAGCAATCAGTGCGTTTGGTAAAGAGGTAGCAATGCTGCCGGTGTTGTTTGTGCTCGGAGTAACTGCCATCAAAGACTTGTTTGAAGACCGCAGAAGACATAATTCTGATAAAAGAATCAACAACTCATTTTGTAGAGTCTTCAAAAAGTAAGTACCTTTTAAATTAATACTTATTGATCCACAAGGATCAGATACCTATTATAAAAGCAAGAGTATCTGTCTGTCTGTTGCTTTGTTAAGTTACCACCAAAACTGCTGAACCAACCTATTGATGATTTTTGACATACCTACTTATAAATAAATAATAATTGGACTATCTCTTGTCTCAAAAAGTCCTTGGTAATGCAATGGAACTGTGGGTAACAACTAAATGCAAATAAAGTGATGACATGTTCCTGTAAAGCGGTATTAAGCTACCATAACAGGAAAACAATTAACCCATATTGCAGGTGTGGGACAATGTTGATTAATATTTGACTGGTGAGTAGAGTAGAATAGGTAGACATATTTAATTTGTATGTAAAATGAAGGCTAGAATTTATCTTATTACTTCTTGTTCTGAGGTGAGATATCACCCGACTGTTTGGATCTTTTCAGCTAACATTATCGTCCACCATAATAAATTTCAACAATGGTGTAAGTGTGAGAGTAGGGTTGTTCAGTGTCTCACTTTAACTAGGTACTAAAAGCACTTTAGCTGGTGAATACCTACTCAATACCTACGTTGACATATATGTACTTGGATTGTTAACTTCATGAAAACGATTTCCTATTATTATTATTGCGAAATTCTAATTTTCTGTTTGGTATGTCCTTATAATTCAACTGGGATAGCTAAACTGTCAGATTGTGAACATACCTACCACAGAAAAGAAGTTGTAGTTTCCCCCATAACTTTTCTAGCTAAATGATATCCCTGAATGCCGTCAGCGGGTATTCCCCCAATTGGAATTTAACCCAATTTTCTTTAACTTCCATAACGCATTTAGGTATTTAATGGGTAACATACCATCACGCCTGTATTACCCGCAGGTTAGGCGGAGGTGTACTAATGTAGACCCACACTTCGCCGGTATGTTTAGGTCCCATGTAATAGGGGGCGAGCCTATTGCCTTTAACGGAGAATTTAATGGAAAAATCCAATAACACTTTGCTCAACCTGGAAATCGAACACGATTCGAAAATCGAACGTCTAAGGTAGTAGTCGCGTAGGCGCAACTGCTACGCTAGAGGTTTTGAGTCCGACAACTCCTGGTTCTATGACCAATAGACTAATGGGGCAGTTTTAATCAATTTGTAAAAGAATTATATTCTTAACGTGGAAAACGGGATTCGCAAACGCTTTCCCACACACCTAAAAAAATAAACTGTAGCTACCATATGTCATAATGTAGAGTATAATACACAATTACATTACAATACAAGCTTCTATAGCAAAAGCACATAAGTTATTCATTCGACATACAGTGAATTTCTTATGATGTTTGCTACACGAAGCGGTTGGGCGTCCCTACCACACGGGCTATAAATCATCCATTAATATTATAGGCGCATGATGGAAACTGAACAAGTTTGTCGGCAAAGCTTTCGGATATAATATTTAGGTACCTACTTACTGCTTTTCACTTCCGATTCCGATTCAATAAATGTGACCTCACTTTCTTTAAAAAGTCAGGGTGCATATTATGCCCTTTATTGAAGTGGTTAATCAAGAAAAAAAAATATCGCATGTCATCATGATACACATAGGTATTATATCTTCTATCGTAAAATAAGATCAAGGTGCCTCTTGCAGATCATATTTATCCTCCCGTAAAGCTTAAACTACCCACACGTTACACCATAGGTACAACAACGTCGAAATTCCCCGCTTCAGGGTACGCAGGTTTAGGGTACACACGGTTACACATAGAGCTATACAAATCCAATGTACGCTGGCCTTTTATTGTATAGAAAGCCTTTACAATGCCAGATCAGCTTAAACTGGAATAGAATAGCTTGACCTGTTGCTTTGTGTACACCCACTGTTCGCTGAAATGTTTAGATCCCACATAATAATGGCGAGCCTATTGCTAATGCAAACTCCGAGCTGCTAGATATACACAATATCACATTGCTCAACCTGGGAATCCAACTCGGGTCCTTTAGCATAGCAGTCGCACTTACGGCCCTTAGACTAATGAGGCTGTCGAAACATGCAGTGATTTAGGAATGCTAGTCAAACAAATACAGAAAAACTCACGGACGAAAATCATAACTTTTTTTAGTGATTGTATTTTTGTACTCGGGCAAAACCATGTAATGTCAAATGTGACAGTAAATAGAGGTGAGCTCGTCTATAGTTTTCGTGTCATGATAAAACGGGCACATGTCCGAGCGGCACTACAACATTTTGTGAGCACGCGCCGGCTGATCGATGAGTCGCCGAATATTTCATAGCTTCCACAAACACCGTCCTCGAACTTCAAAGCAGCTTTCACGTGCACACCTCGTTAACTGTAATTTCAATTGATTTTATTGAGATTGGTCGAACGGCATCAAGGCCGTAGCCATTGTAGTTATGTATTATGCCTAGGTATGCCTCTTGGTAAACGTTTCCTGGTTTCTAAATCTCAATGTCAATATTAAACTGTATGATGATTGGAATATTTTTAAGACTACTACATTGTACATTGTTAATTTTCTCTTTCATAGTTAGTTAGGGTTGCTAATTATCATCCTATACTCATCCACTGCTGTACGTAGGCCTCTCCTAGTGAACACCTAAGAGCCCGATCTTCGGCTTAAAAACTTTACTAAGCACTAAACCTGATTAGTCGATTAAAATATTTTTTTCAGTGCATTACGATACGTGTTATATTTAATTTTATTTTACAAGTAGCTGTCCCAGCAGATCTTTTTCTGCCCTATTTCTCTAAGACAAAATGACAACCAAGAAAATGCTACGCACCGAAGAAGTAATGATGACACGTACATTAGAAATATAATTATGACATGCAACCTCTAATCAACTTGAAGGCATACCAAAGATAATCATAACGCGCCTTTGTTTTGATTGACTAGGGACATAGTGGTTTGTATGGGAAAAGAAAATTGTTTTTGTTTTTTTTTCTCCATAAGAACCTTCTACAGACTTCATTGAACACAATAAAAAAGAAATCAACCAAATCGGTTCAGCCATTCTGGAGTTCTGAGCTTAACAACACATTTAGTGATTCATTTTTATTTATAGATATAGATAGGCCTGTTATTTTCAATAAATTTAACACCAGTCGACTACCCTATTCTGATAACTAACTAACTAAATTTTCCTTTTTCATTATCATAAAATACTTTTCTTGTGATACGTACCTACTATATTTTTCCATAGGCGTGACTGTAAGTACACACGGCTACACATCAAGCGATACAAATCCAGTATTGGCTGGCCTTTTACGGTACGGAAAACCTTTACAATGGGAGGTCAGTTGAAACTGTTTTTGTATAGCTTGATGCGTAGTCGCGTGTACCTATGTTATAATTTTTAAAGCTCATTCTTTAAAATATTATCGGCCGAAAAATATATTAACTATACGCGTGAGTGATAACTATCTTCCTACTTAAAAATTATTGACACGCAAATAATTGTTTTTATACACAAACCTCCGTGGGCATTCACCACGCACCGGCTCTCAAATAGAATTGATTAGAACAATATGCTGAGGCAAATTATTTAATTGTGCCTTGACTAGAAAACCTTCATTATTATTAATGACCACTCGTTAATAAAGTCACGCTAATTTATTTATTCTCTTGTCTCGCTGCATCAGTGTATTATTCCAGAATTGATTTGGAATTTTTGATTGAATCTTCTATTTAATATAATGTCACATCAAAAACATTCTAGATAATAATTATGACTGGACTTCCAAATCAAAGGTTAAAACCACAATCACAATGAAGGGAAACATTTTGAAAACACCTGCATGCCTGATAGATTTTCTCGACGGCATTTGAAGTCTTCCAATCCGCAGTAGGCTAGAGTAGTGACCTAACCCTTCTTACAGTACATGGGTTAAAGTTAATAATCAGCTTTTATTTTGATATTTTTACGCGTGTAATTTTAGACTCTTTTGGGACAAAAGGCAGCCTATGTTCTCCTGAGAAATTTTAGGATGGAATCTATCTCTTTCCCATTTTTTTTCCAAATCGGTTGAGCGGTTTATGCGTGAAAAGATTCACAGACAGTTATTTTCACATTTGTAATTATTAATAATACATATTGGTAACATTTCGACACTTCTACAAACCTAACCCAATTAAATCGGAAGTTAAACTAATTCCAGAAATACTATCGGTATTCACAGTCTAGTAACTGCAGCATGAGCGTCTGTGCACTGAATGTTGTAACCTAGTAACATCCACAGCTTGCCACATCTAGGTAAACATTTTTCTACACACTGCTCAGTATGTGACATATTGTGCAATTCTTGTGCTAACAGCTAGAGTACATAATATTACTGTAACTGATGTAACTGGTTGATGATGCAGGCGCCGTTTGGTGATCTTATCTGGACCAATTATTATGATCTAGATAATAGTTTTTGAGGAAATGCCCATATATAGTGCTAATTTTATTTTCCTTCCCATTGCGTATAATTTTAGCATAGGAAGCATGACGTTACCACGTTGCGTTATTTTTCGAAGTTCGCACGTATGTGGCCTTGTAAGATCAATCCTCTTATAAGCCATGGATAATTTCCATCGGGCCTATGCGAACCGAAGCTCATTCTCCATTCATACACGACCAGTAAATATAAAACATCCATTACATCTTTCAATTACTCGAGTCTAATGGATAGATAACGTTTGATAAAGAAATGATTCATATCCGTAGTAACATTAACGGCAAATAACATCGACGGCTACATATTTTATGATGCATTTGAATAAGTGAGTCCTTTTTGAATGGCCATTAGTGTGGGACAGTGATTACGTACCTAATGAATGTATAATGAGGGTGGGTGTAGTCACGGGCTGAACACTGGACACGCTAGCTCGTCTTCTAACTGGGTCATTGGTCAAGGCCTGGTACACTGTGCCTTTCCCAAAGACCTCGCACCACAACATGTGTGCGTGACTGACAAGTATTACAATTAAAGTTCAAGTTTTCGTCGAAATATGTTTCAGAATATGTTTGTGTATTTCCCAAACTAATCTGTCACAGTTTATGAAGTAGTTTCAAGTTCATGTTTTTATAATAAACTATTTTAGGAATTAGAACGTAATTTTCTTTAGAGACCGACAAGGTCTGCTAGAGAAGGAGTAATTAAAATATGAGAAAATACAATTGCGAACAATGCTAATCAAGATGGTAATTTTTATTTCCATCTCATTAAACAAGGTCACAAACAATAGGCCTCTGATAATGGGATATTAGACAATCTTAATTAGTAAAACCATATGAAATGCTTGTGTGCTGATAACGGTATCAGCGTGGCGATGGACGGAGATTATCTCAATGGGTGGATTCAATTCGTACAATACACGACGACACGTATTTTATCAAATATTTTGGTGTGTATGAATATGGCATTACTAAATAAAAATTAAGGCGAGGTTGTACCTGTAGTTGACTCATAGTTAATTCAGAGAATAATGTTTTGCAAGCTCATGTTGATTTGTTCAAAATCCCTCAATGGATGTCCAACACCTAATCCGTACCTACTTAAAATATCTAAACTTACGATATGCCGAACGGAACCTCTCCAACAGGTTTTTTTAAAACCTTCGCTTTAAATGTACGGATCTATAAAAAAGAAATCGTGCTCCGAAAGTTATTAATATTTCAACTGCTAATTAACGAATGGCGGTATTAAGTCGCAATAGAGTGCATGCAGTCTGAGTAGGAGGTCTCATATAAATTTGAAAACAAAGTTGGTACAATTAACGAGCAAACAGTTACGACTTAGACCATGCTGGTTGGCTGGTCCCTAACTTCCGAGAAATGATAACTAATTGCACGTCAGCGTGTATATAATTGCTCAAGAATATGCTGCAACTCTCGATACGTGATCGATGCACAAAGCGTACATAACTGTAACGTTTTCCAGCTATAAGTTGGAAATTATAAGAATTCATGACAACCTTCCCCATAGACAAAAAATAATAAGATGGTAAACTCAGTGTTTGAACAAAAGATCGTTTTGATATTTCATCGTTAGCTTTTTTTCAAAATACCTCTTATATGACATAGATTTCCTTGAATAATGGTTGATAATATAAAACTTACTTCTATACAGTAATCATATTGCACATCACCGTGTCCGAAGTAGGTCGTTTCATTAAATCCTCTTATAGCCGACCGAAGGTCTGCGTTCAGACGAGCTTCCATAAAAGTTTTATTTCCAGCGCAATTTAGCTGAGCCTTACAAGTACTGCTAAATATAACAAGAGTTCTCAAGTGAGTAGGTATCTTGGCTTCATCATTGAGTTTTCTTTATTAGTATGGAAGTTCAGAACAATATTTAATGTGTTGTTAAATATTTTGATTTAGCAAATTACCAGTAAGTTTAAATTCCAATAAGGTATGTGTAACCGTTCTTTCAAATCCTGAACTTTTCATCATACTGATATGCCTATTTAAGAAAACATAATATTTGGAGTATGGGAGCAATAGCAGCCAAAATTATCTTTAAAATTTTGTCTGGCAGTATGTTTGAACGTGCATCACGCAAAAACTACGACCCGAAATATGATGCGGTTTTCACATTTGTATTGCTAGAAGTCTAACCTAAAATCTGGTGCAAGTGAAACCGCGAGCTAAAGGTAGTTTTAATATAAATCCACCACAAACGTGCTTCTAAGAATAAAGTCGAAAACAAGTTTTAACATTTGTTTGTGCAATACGCACAAGCAGATGTTCAAACTAGATGTTGTTTGTAGGGAAAATCCAAATGGTTTTTTTCTGTAGTCATAAATACTATAGACCAGCGGTTCCCAAATTCCAAATTCGGGACTTGTGTATTGCTGCAATCAAGAAAAAGAGACATAACTGTATATATACCAATGAAGGACTGTTTGAAGACCTAAAAATTGTGTTACGAGCGAAAATGATAATACCAGGAGTGTTATTTAGAGACCCCATCCAATATTCCCTGGCGAGCCACCAGTGGGACGAGACCTCTAGTTTGGGAAATTCTGCTACAGACCCGTCGACGACGTCTTGTGTTTAAATTAGCACATTTATGCCTGTCGTATGAGGAAAAATAACAAGAACTATTTCACCGCTCACGGTATTTGCGTTGGAGTTTCCGTAATATAAACGGATCCTTTAACGGCTACTTAAGTAGTCTTTGTGGTTTTAATTGTTATAGATATGACATTTATATTATTGCAGCAATACGAACTCTACAATAGTACTTAAATGAGTGCCTAATTGTTATTGGTACTTGGAACGTGCGTCATTTTCCATAAACTCTTAGTACTTACATCCTTTACGTGGGTAGAGAAGCCAACACTTGTGCAAACTTTGTAGACGTCACAATCGGCCAGCGTGCTCAGGGTCCGCTATAAACGGACTGATACGAATAAATCCTCCGAGTTAAACGTTAATTACTGCAAACGGTAATATACGGTTGCATGTATTTTAGATAAGTTCCGAACAGTTATTTTCTGTTTAAATGTAGGTGGCATCCATCTTACATTCATACTCTTACTGTTTAGTAGATAGTCATCATTCATTTTCAAACATTTCGTTGTTTAGACTTACTTTGAGAGCTCACAGCACAATATATAAACCAACTGTGACTTGAACTCACCGCTATATTTAATCTTACTAATATAAAGTAGCCTTCTGTAATTTTTTCACGCCCATACCTCTGAACATTATAGTAAAATACAATTATATAACGCAATTAAATCCGTAAAAACTTGTTTTATTTCAATGTCTGATATTCGCGTAAGTGTGTAGAGACTAGTACGCTGAACATAGTTCAATCAAATTGTCAAGGAGATATACTGCATCCTGAGAAAGGTCGTAGTCTATTTTATGTGTCAACAAATGAAACAGTAATAAAATAGTCCTTTTGGGACGCCAATGAGACTACATTATCCACTTTTGGTGATTGAAAAGGGAGTGAACACACTTATCGACGGGGAATCGGCTCGAGCCGGTTACTTATAATTAGGGTTGCCATCTCTTAAATCAGGTAAACAGGACAAGAAGCACGAAAACCCCGGATTTTGGAGCTTGGAACCCGGACATGTGGACAGTGTTTTCTTAAAGTTATTCATATTTTTCAGTTATAATCTTCCGGCAGCGACCGATGACTTCACAGCTTTTAAACTCGGACCACAAATGAAACCCCGCCCGGACGCTCCCCGGACGCCCTCCAAACTAGGACAAATCCGGGGAAACCTGGACGGATGGCAACCCTACTTATAATCATACTTTATTTTTCATACGCTTTCCTCCC
The DNA here is from genome assembly GCA_958496365.1 of Subacronicta megacephala. Classification (NCBI taxonomy): domain Eukaryota; kingdom Metazoa; phylum Arthropoda; class Insecta; order Lepidoptera; family Noctuidae; genus Subacronicta; species Subacronicta megacephala. The sequence continues at coordinate 15,284,710 of OY292519.1, read as the reverse complement.
GTGGCTTCGCCCGCGTTGACTATACGTTTCTTTTCATTTTCATATGCCACTCAGAAATAGTGTAGCTTTCTATTGGCGAAAGAATTTTCAAAATCGGTTCAGTAATTACCCCCTACAACTCGCAAACATTACCTCTTTATAATATTAGTATAGACTAGCTGTGCCCCGCGGTTTCCCACTTTCACTCGGCACCGTACGGTGGTCGAAGCGTAATTTTATCCTCGAGAATTGGGCTATCAAATGCAAGACTATTTTTTCTAATCCGACTGTTAGTTCCAGAGCGTTGTCATGTTCAAACAAACAAATTTTCAGTTGTATTATAATAGTTTTAGTTTTTTTTATTTATTTTATATAAATACAGTATTTTAATTGTTAAGATGGCGTCGTGGCAGATAAAAATAGTGATGCCGTGATAATTTTGATGCAGATTGGATCCAATTAGCAGAGGATCGAAATAAGGAAAATTATTTATTCCAATTACCTACAGTACAAAAACACACATTATATATAGAACATACAAGTCAGAAAATAACAGATTATTACCAGGTGACCAGCTAACCGCTAAAAATAATAAAAAAAGGCACAAAGTTAAAATACTCGTCAATTTCCAATATTCTGTGCAACTTTTTTTTTTTTTCTTTCATATGAACCTTCTTATGACAATAACAAACACAGCAAAAAAGAATTAGCGAAATTGGACCAGCCGTTCACGCGTGAAGCCGTGACCAAGGAAATATGAATTTATTTATCTATATAAGTATATATAAAATATTTATCATTTCTCATATGTAGCTCCCGTACACGCCGCCTATTATCCGTCGATAATATCGGCCGTCGCTCGTACTCGCTCGCAATCAAAGCCACCATACATCAAAAAAATACCATTTTGACCTGGACAAGTTTCTTCTATCATAAATTTGTACGCGCTAATCTCTGGAACTACCAGTCAGATTTGCAAACATATTTTTGTATAATGATAACCACAATCATGAGGAAGGTTATAGGCTATCTAGCATCACGCTATGATCCTTAGGGGCGGGGCAAAACGGGTGTAATCAAGGGGCACAGCTAGTACCATCATTAAATTGCAAAAAACCTTATGAAGATATAAAGCGGTGGTAGCCGAATGGCTAGGGGTCAGACTTGCGATCATGTTGTAGCCGGTTCGAAACTACTAACGACGTGGTAACCCACTCGTATTAAGAATTTAGATTATCACGAGGGGTTAACAAAGATACTAGTAATTTGCGGCCCATATTGCTAGTAAGCTTTTCTTTGTGTGTGTAGTAGTGAGTAAAAAAAAAATATTGTCCGTTTGTCCATTGTAAAGGTCGTGCGCAAAAACGACTGAAAGTTTTTTTTCACTGTTAGAAACTTCAAATTGCTATACATCTTATCTCAAATTAGTTGAACGGATCCTGGGGTATAGCTTCATCTCTCTGTTACATGCAGATGGTAATTACAAAAAAAAATATATTTCTATTCATCCACGGGAGCGAAGCCGCGGATAATAACTAGTGTAGTGTATTTATCCTTATTGAATCTAGTGAGGCATAAATCTATCTATATTTAAGTAATTCTCAATAAATCCAATCTATAAGATCCATAGCACATTATATGCCGTTCTCTGAAGTACAGTACAAAGAAGACAGTGTCGCTATGTGTGCCAGTTTTCCAATTAACCGTTTTATAGACAAGGGCTACGGAGTGTTTGCCGACACTTTTGTAGGACAAGCGTGATTTCGCCTTTTGTTTGTACACGTTAAAAAAGTATTACAAAGCAAACAGCATAAACTATGTTTGTTCGACCGGTCATCGGCTGGAATTATTGAAATCGTTAAATTTCGATTAGTACCAACCAATATCGGCCAGTAGGCAGTAACAAACGATTGAACCAATATGCCTACTCTATTTAACTTTAAATTTTGATTATTTATTACTGTTCGTTGTAAATACAGTAGACAGATTACCTCGAAACGACTGCCTCATTAGTCAAGTGTTCGTAAGCGACTGCTACGTTAGAGCTCCTGGGTTCGATCATTTGTGAATAGAACCTGATAAAAGCTTGACCTCTCTCTTGTATGCAGAGCCATTGTAGGAAGAGGTCATCACTGGTGGTTTGTGATTAATTTTTATCTTATTGAAAGTTTGTTAATCAACTAAGAAATGTATCAGCCTCATTTTACTCAGTCGAGTAGATTCTGAGATAGACCTATTGAGTTCTTTATCGTATGCATTCCGATATGATTTTCCCTTATAAACTAATATTTATTATTTATCCTCTCAATATTGACAATACATTTTGTATGGATAGGTAATAAACATAATAACAATTACATAACATCGATATAAAATACTTATTTTTCCACGGAAGCAAAACCTCAGGCAAAAGCTAGTCCAGTATTATTAAATAAAAACCATTGCGATTATACAAACGTCTTCGTTATTATGGGTAGAAAACTAAGCACAGAATTTGTTCTTAATAATTTTGAAAATATTATTTTTAAGTGACATTACTATTTAATATTATTAACTTAAATATGCGCCACTAATTAGATAGGTGCCTAACGATTTGTTTAAATTCTGAATTATATTTATAGACGGAACTAAGGTAAAATTTAGTTTTGCGCTTGAGAAAATATGTAACTACTTAATTTTTTTAATTGTATAAATAATAGATAGCCTTTTTTTAGCAGAATAGTATTTTTATAATGCGGGGTGAAAGCATAACGTAACATTAGAGACTTTAAAAAAAATCAAGTTACAGTAATTACCTTGGTGGTAACGTGGCTCAACATAATTATTTAATGTTTAATTTGTAGACTTGGACAGTGCGCGAGACACCAGATAATTATGATTAGTTTGTTTAAACAGTCCCACGCCAGGTTAAAGTGCCCTAAGTGTTTGTAGAGGGCAGATTCTAGCAAAGCCGACCGTCGAACGTTAACCCTGTCACGTTCAAACAGAGACTAGAACATTACATGGGTTTATTTACAATATTTATATTATATCTCAATCCAACATATCTGTCTATAATTAAGTATATATTTACTGAATACCTATTTATTATGTACACATACAACAGCCCATTATCTTTTAACCAATCTTTTCCACCCAATGGTTGTCTGGAAGAAATTGCTTTTAGCGATAAGACCGCCAATTGTACCTACTTACTACGTTTGTTTTGTATTTTGTTTCTTGTGTACAATAAAGAATAATCTATCTATCTATCTATCTATCTAATACGTAAAAAGTAAAAAAGAAAGTACTATATCTAATTATTATTATTATACTGCTAATTGGAGATCTGTGGATTGCGATTGCGAGTTCCGCCAAGAGAAAATGGACTAAAGATCCTGTCTAGAAATGTTCAAATTAAAAATATCAGAAAATATTGGTCGAGATGATAGATCCTCCGCTTCCCGTCCTATATATACATAATATATTACTTAATTGCACAAAGCTCGTTTATATTCAAGGTCTCCCGACTTTAACTAGTAGCAACTCGAGTCTTCAGCAAGGCGAACTTTTTTGAACACAAAAACTATTTATTTAACTGTTCAAAATTATTTATGAAATTGTCTTTTTATCAAGTAGTAGTAATGTAAAAGTGTTTGTAGATAATCTGTAGGTGTATACTATTCGTCACATTTATAAAAATATAAAACGTCCAACTCCTATAGCTACCTATAATGTGTTTAGTCTTTTTTCCCTTGTAACAAAATATCATTTGTCAAAACAAGACGAAACATTACTCTAGTAACGACTGCCTCCTTGCCTCGCCCTGCCTCCGGAGTCTGGATTTGTGCCCGGTTAATGGCAATAGGCTCGCCCCCTATTACATGGGACTTAAACATACCGGCGAAATGTGGGTGTACGTTAGTAATACACCTCTGCCTTACCTTTCGGGGAATACAGGCGTGATGGTATGTAAGTTATGACAAAAAGTGAGGGGAAAGCTATGATATATTTGTAATAAGATCACAAACAAGCTTATGGGCAGCTTGACGGCAAGCGGCTGATGATTTGCCCAGTGTTTTCACTGGCTGCATTGCCCTTCAAACCGGAACACAATAATGTTAGCACATCATTGCTCAGCGACAGAATATTTAGCAATGCGGTGGACCAAGACTAACTGAACAGCAGAGTTCTAGCAAAACTCAATAAATAACAAAAACGCGCAAATATTCTAACTTTCTAAACCGGGTTTATAATTTCATGTAATTAATAATTATTTAAAACGCATGCCGTTTTGAAGAAGTGTAAGGAAAGAGTGTACCAATGAACATCCACACTTCGTCGGTATTTTTAGGTCCCTATTGCCGTTAAATGGGCACAAATCCAGACTCCATGCTCCTACTGAGAAAACCAACTTTGCACGACCTGGGAATCGAACCCAGGACCCAAGCCCTAGACTAATGAGGCAGTATTCTAAAAGCAGGATAGTAAAATACTAATACACTTTAAAAAAGTCTCGCTGTGTGTGTGACTCAAAAATTATTATCGCACGTATAAAATAGTACGTATCTTAATTAACTGTACTTCATCATCAACCCATATATTGTCCTACTGCTGGGCACGAGTCTCCTCTCAGAATGAGAGGGATAAGGCTGTAGTCCACCACGCTAGCCTACTGCGGGTTGGCAGACTTTACACGCCATCGAGAAAATCTCTCAAGCCTGCAGGTTTCCTCACAATGTTTTCCCTCACCGTTTAAGCGCGTGATAATTAAGTATTAATCCGCACATGACTCCGAAAAGTCAAGAGGTGCGTGCCTTGGATTCGAAATCGAGATCTTTGACATTGCAGTCCTATGGTCATATCACAAGGCTATCACTGCACGATGAACTGTACTTATATTTAAAATAAACTTAAAAGAAAAGGCTATAATTACCTGGTCACACAAGATTGCAGTGCACTCATATAGCATCCAAAGACAGTGACCTCTACCTTGTTAGACTTAAAGCCGGTTACCTGAAGACCCCAATGTTCTACGATACGTATCCATTTAACACAACTGGTTATATTAAAACGGCATTTGCTATGATCATGCACACTTAACGATTCTTCGTTTTTGTTGTGTTAATTCTACTAATATGCAGACAGCCATTTTAACTATTAGTTATTACCATCTTTCTGACAAAGGTTGCATCGAGTCGTTTTCAATTTAAATCTCAGTCGAACCAAACACATTTAAAATTCCATCTACATGACTATTCTTATTCAGATACAATCACGCCTGTATTCGTCTAAGGGATGCAAGTGTACTAATGTACAACCAAACTTCGCCGGTATGTTTAGGTCCCCTGTAGGGCGGAGCTTATTGGCACCAACAGCGCACAATTCCAAACTCCAAGCTACTAATGAGAATTTCACATAAAAACTCAATAACATTTTGCTCGACCTGGGAATCAAACCTAGAACCGCTAGCGTAGTAGTCATGCTGAGGAGCACTAGACTGAGACATATTTTTTTATGTAGCTTCTTTTGTGTCCAACATAGCAGTGGGAGGCCTAGCGGCAAGGGCCTCCCCTAAGTTCGTCCAGGGTTGTGTATCCTGGGCTTATAATGTACATTTAACTTAAAATGTAATCAAATCAAATAATTTATTTGTTTGTAATGTGCAATTTTAACACCTCGTCTAAGTTTATATAATTACACATGTCCGTTTGTTTTGTTAATGAAAAATAATCGAAGTAAGTGATGGGTGTTAATACGAAGCCGTACTAATGAAACCTCTAATTGCGTGCTTCACATTGGCCTTGGCGGTGTGACCTTAACAGCCCACGAACTCATAACATTGGCATTTCCTTCGATATGTGAAGCAATATTTACAAATTCTATCAAAAATGAGATTCCTTGAACTAGGGTCGCGGAGCATGCGCAGGGCTCCGACGATAGCTGACTACTTATATCAATAAAACCCATGACATACAAAGCCTTCCACTTTCAAAAGGTGTCAGATGTCCATGAGAATTTTCACTCATTAAAAATAATGAAGATCTAGAAGACTTTTGGAGTGTAAATCTCGCTGTTTAACCTACAGCTTAAGTTATTATGTAAAGGAGATTCACGATTTTAAATATATTTATTCTTCACAACTAGCTACTATCCGCGACTTCTACGGGGTTTTCAAAATTGGGTACAACGTTGATAAAACTCCTGTGTGTTAGACCAGGATAAAAAAGGGCGTTTCAAATTTTATCCGATCCGTTCAGCCGTTTTTGCGTGATTGAGTAACAAACGTGCAAACTTTCATATTATAAGTACTAGCTGGATCAAAAAATAGCGATAAAGTACATAGTTCGTCGACCAGTATATTACTTGTTGAGAATTTCAACTGTTTACTATAATAAACTGCGATTTGAATATCTGTAACTGCCAAATGTCGTGCTTTCTTGGTAAATTCAAATGTTAACTACAATAAACTACAACTTTACTATCTTCAGATAACCTTGTTATGAATAAAGAACAATAAGTCAGACAACTTAATTTATAATCAACTCTATCATTATAGTTTTAAACTGGTTTATTTTTAAGCAATGATCCCCAAAATCTGCTGATTACGTGTTGGTGATTTCAAACAAAATCCCTATTATCCTTACGAAAGTGTTATAAGCGACATTTTAAAACTCAAATCATTATGGTATGGTATGGTACAAAAATTTATTTCAATTCTTATCACGACTCACCATATTGTATTGTTTTCCGTTTTTCCCTTTATTCTAGGCGGCTATTACTTGGTTTTAGAAACGTTTCCTCGTATTGAATAATAGCCACGTTATTTTTAATCGCGCTAATTGTGTATTGACTATATGATAATTGCTGCTGCTCGTTCGTTACTGCTAATCACTTCGCATTCTCTTAATATCTTAACGTTAAACACGGTTCTATACTCGCTGAAGAATTTAAAAGACTGGCTTGACGTACAAGGGTTGTGGATTTTTCATATTATATGTAAAACATATTCGGAAACATACTTCGAAGAAAAAGACAATGTCCAGGATTGCAGCGTCTTTTTGGCTTATATGTTTTTTATAGAGAAAATAATTTGTGACACCATTACGTATAACGTGTTCCATTCAAAAATCAATTAATTACCAAATTATGTTACAATAGATGTTAAAGGCTTGTTTGTTTCACATAATTATTCTGCCATAGACCATGGCTTTCAAATGTTACGTGCCAATAAAAAAAAATAGGTACCTACTTAAAATATAATGTAATTGTATTGTTTTTTCCCATAAGTATTTATAAATGTCATAATAGATTTTAGTCAATAGTATTTTAAACAATGTCCTGTTAAATATGGTAATGTTAACAACTTGATAATTTTGTTTGATCGATTACGTCCTAATCCGAAACTGATTAAAGTTCGATGGTACGGCAACCTTATATCACAAAGCAATGCTGTCTGCTCCATCTATTGTTATTAGTGTAGTCTGGGGCAACGTACTCGAATACACACAAAACTCAGAGCAAATACTTTTATTAATGCGTCATTGGTGTATTTTGTAGTTTGTTTACATTTCAATCAGTGTTTCTGTAAGGCGTGTCTAGCTTCAAGTTAGAAATCTGAAATGTTAAAACAGTTATACGGTCACCACTCCCGCCATTTTCGCGGACGAAACGACCTTTTGGTCGTTGCTTTTATAGCGTTATGGTAAATATTGTCCCGTGTGAATAGCTATTCTGTACAGATTTAAAGAAATACGTTCTTTAACCTTCATAAGTTGCAGTCGGGGACTTTGTTATTGCTATCCTGAACTCTTGTTAGAACAACTTTGTCAAGATCAATTTCTTCTTAACTGGAGTTTCAGATTTTTGACTCGCCTCTTAATCTCATGTTATAGCGTAATTCCTTATCTTTGGTGGTAAACAATGGGAGCTTGGCTTCAGTTTTTCTCGATGTGTTGTGACATAATGTCCTGACGCGATCTTTGCCACGCCCGTATTGTTTCTAGTGTAGAAACATGATTCAATTAACGATAACTTGCTAACGAGTGGGGCTCCTAATGATATTTACAAACAGTACCTATATCCTTTTCCCAACGGAGGATTTAGGCACGTTTAATGCCAAATAAGTCACCTACAACAGTTTACGTGACAACAGTAATTGACCCTCGGAGTATTTAACGATGTAGTTAATTGCAGGCAGATTACCAAGTGTTGATGATGGTTTTGATATTAAATTAAACCACATGAAACTACTTTAACGTTAGTTTTTATCAGAAAAGGAAATATTTATTACATTTAAACGGTGGGTTAATAAAAAATGTGTTACGGAAATGTCGACACAATTAGCGTTGTATTTGACCAATGGGCTTTTGCGCCACGGATTGGAAGTTTTCTTACATAAAATCAGATATTTGTATGGGCTACAGTTAGTTTTTCTGGGACTTATATTTAATTTATAAAATTTTTACTTTTACCCATCTTTTGTATAATAATCCTAGTTTTTTGTGTTCCTAAACGCACCCTTATAGGATATCTTCTATAGTAGTATAAAAACACAGTAATGACTTTATTGATATGGAAATTTTACAAAAAGCTCCCGATGCAGACATCCCTATGGTCTATAAATAAAGGTAAATGTCCATGATCTACTTTATTTAAAACATGGCCGTTTCATTGTGCCTCGGCGTCCTATTTAAATCTCGACCATAATGAGTAGGGTTGCCATCAGTAAAATGAATTAATAAACCAACAATTTAAATACCATTGTCTGGCCCAGGCGTATCCCCGTCAGGGTTTTCCCAGATTTGTGAGTGTATTAAAGAGTCCTATAGAAAACTTACAACCCCCGGGAAATCCAAACGTTTTTTTTATCTGATGATGAGTCACCTTAATTATAGTCGGCCGCATCTGGACCGAACTCGCGATGGTACTGTCAACAGCTGAAAAGCATCTATCAGAGATTTGTCGAGCAAAGTGTTATTGGGTTTTTCTATGGAATTCCCAGTAGCAGCTCGGAGTCTGGATTTGTGCCCGGTTAATGGCAATAGGCTCGCCCCCTATTACATGGGACCTAAACATACCGGCGAAATGTGGGTCTACATTAGTACACCTCTGCCTAACCCTTCGGGGAATGCAGGCGTGATGGTATGTATATGTTATGTTAAAGAACATCCTAGTTGCTTACTGTTTTTTAGTAGTTTTCTAGTACCGTTTCCTATAGCAGAAAATTTGCTGTCAAAAGCGAAAAGAGGCGCCCTTATTCCACAGGGGTAGGCAGAAACTATACACTACGATACTTGCATATTTCTATTGCTTCTTCCACATTCATACATTTTGTCATACAAGGAGAAAATGAATCGTAAATGCATTTAAAGCGTCGAATGAATTGATGAATTATAAGTTTTAAACTAAACACTCTTCACAAGGATCAATTTTTAACCTGTAACTTTCAAACCTTATAACCGAGGCATGGGTTTTGGATTACCATGAAATACTAATACAGATAGATACCCGATCGCAATATTAATAGGCAAGTCCAGTTTGTTGCTTCTCGTGTAAAAATATGTATACAAAACGATCATTATTGCACCAAAGGAAACCAGCTAGGTTAAATAATCATTTAGATTTTTCCTCCCCATAACTCGTTACGTGTTGAATTTTAACGAAATCATTAGGACCGTTATCGAGAATACTCCTATTATTTTAATAGTTAGCTAGCAACAGGCAATAGGAAATATAGGAAAAATATAATGCCTAGTTTTTTCCTCCTCCACTTCGTAATAAAGTGGCCAAACCTAATGAAATTAATGTTATAGTGGACACTAGGTTAATTAATTTCCTATTGGCATTAGACAGAGCCCCACCTCGCCGAATCTTGCGCTGTCATCAATGACTGTCACAGAAAACTCGACCTTGAATGAACTACGCCAGCCTTCTAATTACTTTTTTTTCGTGACTTTACTTAATGAACAAATGATCTGCGGACTTAATTAACTTTCCATCGATGTTGAGAATATCGCCAATTGGATATAAAAAAAATATTTTATTTGTGAGTTCAAAGTATTTACTTGATCGTAGAATATTTATTTGTTCCTCATTGTTCCACTTGCTAGACGGTTTTGATATCTGTCTATAGCTAATCTGCTTTTTACTCCTAGAAATCAAACAAGTTAGATAAGATAAGAGAAGAGTTAGATAATCAAACAAGTATCCTTTTTTGTAGAGTATTATTTATTGTATAGCGGGGGGCAGAGGAAAATTCAAACACTACAACTACTATAATTGGCGGTGGTATCGCTTAATTATTTGGGATATCTTGGTGAACTTTGGAAAGAGAGATCCAACAATAAAATGCGATAAAATAATAATGATGGTTAAAGATTTTTCATTTATTATGAAGGACCTAAACCTAGGGATAACAAAACTTACGGGCTCTCTCTACTTCTATATCATGCAATTGCATGCAAAAGCGAAATTTCTTAAAACACCTAACTGTATTAAAATTACGCTAATATTTTTCTAATAATCATTCACATGATCATGATACCTAGCAATTTTTATTATTATTCAACTGTAAACAAGCGCGCGTGTATCAATCAGTGCTAATAAAATACTCGTTTCAATCAAATGTTAGTGTTACGCGCCTCCTGCTCCCGTTAAATGCTCAGCATCTTGCAAAAAACGTAAAACTGTACTCTCCATTCTCCATCGTATCGTACTAGAATATTAATGGCATGAAGCAAAGAGAACAGTGACCACGAATCACTATGCACGGTCAATGTCAATCGATACAAGTGGCGTGTGGAGTGAACCCTGCCTACGTATCCGTGTCACCTCTATCTAAGCTTTTTACTGTCCGGTAATAATGACTCGTGAAATAGGAAGTCAACTGCGAATGTGTCACTAATACTGTCGTTGAGAATGAATGGCCTTGTTATTGTTACGTACTTGGATGAAAGTAGCACAAAACCGTGGTTGATGGCACAAAACTGAGGAAGGCTTATACTCAGGTGAAGTTAGGCTGTGGTTAATGATGATGATGATGGTAATGATTATCTTGTAAAAATCTAATAATTCCACTTTCTAAAAACTAGCGCATGGAATGGTATGGCTGACCTATCAGCTTCTATCCACAATTTAGTTATTTATCATTGTCTGAATTAGAAATTGCACAAGGACCTGTCAGCACGAATTGCTTTTAATTTATTGTATAAATTGTTAACATTGGTCTTTATTTATGATAATACTTTATAATATGTAGCAACGAGCTGAATTGTTGCGAAGGTCTTCCTTGTCGGGGACGACACCGGGGCAAACTAATAAAATGTATATTGACGCCATGTTTATGAACTTCGCGCCCGTCATCGGCAATCACTGATTTTGCTAAATGTACGGTACGGGTACGACCTTCAACAAGAACCGTTCGATAGCAGTTAGTATTCAAAAATACAAGGATGCACACATTGTCTGCGTGTGCAATAAAAACATTGGCTCAACTCCAATATTCAACAAAAAGATCACTCCATCAATACTCAATTTTAGCATTGTTTTGGAGCTAAATCGGTTTCAAAAACCTTACATTCGTTGAAGAAAGTTTTGCGATGAACAAAAAAGAAACTTTTTTAAATGTTCTAATAAATTCAAATGTGGCATTGGATTGCATCCGTGACCACGTTTGAGAAAAACCCGCTTGCATTACTTTACATTGTTATTGTTACATTTATAACATAATCTCTATTGTAGTGGTCGGAACTAGTTCGAAGTCCCTCTAGTAGCTGAAGGTTGGCTAGCATCCGGTTTTGGACCGAGGCACAATGAGTCTCGCGAGGCAGTGAGGCACTGCTTCAGTGCATGACACTGTTTTTGCCCGTGGCCTGCCGAGGCCAGTCGAGATCTCGACCGACCTGTCACTTCCTACTGATTACTACAACGTTTAAATGTTGCAATTATACTAGTTGCTCTCCTCAACCTTAAATTATTCATGGACTTTACGGCCCAGCAACATTGAGAGTAAATCGTAGGACACGGCATTCGTCCAAATAAACAAGTTGTGCTGTGACCAAAATATTTATTTGGGATTTCTTGCACAACTTCAGAATAATGTTTTAGTTATCCTATCATTATTTAATTGGATTTATAGATTTGAGTTTCAATGAAAACATTTTATTCATCTCGGCTTTGATGTCATAACCGTATGAATCCTATTTATTATTTTAAAAGGCGTCTATTCCATCATTATTTCTATTTAAGACGGTGTTATTATTAATTTGAAAATGTATTTTTTATTACTTTAGTGCACGGCGGTTCTTTATACGTAAACAAAACAATACCTTACCGCCCACTCCATTAATATTGTCACAACGGAACGTTAACTTTCAACTTCACTAACTATTGTTTGATTGTTTGCCTCAACTATACATAACTAATCGCGTTTTATCTAACTTACCGTTTCATTTTATATTAACATGTACTTTGCTTTGTAGAGCATATTATGTCATATCATAGTGTGCTAATTATTGCCGAAAGGGGTAACGTTTACATGGTTCCTCTTTGTATTTGTTCATTTATGATAACTGATTTAATTATTGTGTCGAACTTGAATAGGGTAGTTGGCCAGTCTAATGTGAAATATAATTTAATATAAGAGGTATACTGAAAGAAAATATTTTAATCAACTAAATAAGTTCTAAGATATGAGCGTTTTAAGTTTTTGATGGAGATACCGAAGGGAAGCTCAGCCACTTTCCTACAAATAAGTGTTAGTATAGAATTTGTATGACATTTGGTTTGTGACGTCACAAGCCACTATAGCAAGCTCTCTGTCTAGCAGAAAACTGCCTAATTTTTTAACCAATTTCAACCTTGTTTTTGTTGATCGGCTCCATTTATGGTATTTGTTTTTATAAAACTGTAAAAAAATAAGTCAACTAGCCTATTGTTTACAGCCAGAAACGAGACATTGGTGACCTAATACGTATGCAAATTACTTCAATGACAGAGAAAGACTACAGCTTATTGGATTAAAATAAATAAATATGTTTTGTATAAATAAAAACCTGCCATCTCGTGAAGTCCTAAACATTGCTTAATCTGAATAATGTACAAGATATTTATCCGTTTATTTTACAGTTACTATGCTAAGTGGTAAACCCAACATTGACATTGGTTGCGTAATAATAAACATGTTTTCCTTCATTCACCATGTTGTTGTTCCGCGAAATCGTTCCGCATACGATTGGATCATGAATTTCTCCCGGGCGGCTGAGCACGCGCAGGCTCTCGTCAGAAAAGAAAGCGAATAGGTAACGGTACTGCGCGACTCAGCGTAATAATTCGTGTTTTGTTTAACCGCAACAGCCACGGTATTGTGCGATATAGTCGAAATAGATAATTATGATGAATGTACGCTAGTATTTATGGTTAAATGCATTAATTTTCCTCAAGCCCATGTTTATTGACAGTTATGCATAGACAAAGGCGTGGGTTTAATTTAAAATCACGTCATCTAAGTATAATATTCAAGGTGCACGTCCAGTGAGAACTCATCGCGTGGGCGGAAGGTTAATGTGATCCAATATCAGTTATGTCACTTAATTTAATAAACTGGAAGTACCTACAACCACAACAGCTTCATTCACTTAGAAGTTTTACGTAGGCATAAATCTCTGTCAGGTGTTTGCCAACAAAATCGTTTGATATGAAGGTCCTCGCCTGTCGTAGGACATCCTTCGGCAGTTAAGAAAGTAAATTAACTCCTTGGTATCAGTTTTTTTATCTGGACGTTTTGTGTAGCAGTAACGCTCGCTACCTACCGTTGTGCCAGGTGTTAAAAGTTCGATTCCCAATTAACTACAAATATTTCTTGGAGCATAGTCCCTTGTTTTGTAGGCCCTTTAGGTACAGCTTTTATCACAATGTGTCACTGCACTGTCAAAGCTAATGCAGCAAGTGCAATGTACATAATGCACTATGGCACACATACAAATAATACTAACTGCTTAAAACATATTGGTGAAACGACTTTATCGGTCTGGAACTCTTGATTAGAAAACTGGTTTACTTGTTAAATATCAATTGTCTATACAATAAGTGATGAAATTAAAAAAAATAACGGAATTTGTATGAAATAAACTGCCGAGTAATTTAGCGAGAATTTACTCGGACTTAGTGAAATGCCGCCTTATAAGACAGAGAGTACTTTTATTTAAGTATTCGCTGCGGTCAAATTGGTTACATCAGATAACTCAAACATATTATCGCAGGTCGTTCAACACATCACTTTCTAATGTTGAAAAGTAAAAGTGAACCATACGCTCACACCACAAATAGGATTATGGGACAACAAACCATGGCGAATGACATCAATAAAAATGCAGATAGGGCGTCAAGTAAGGACAAATTAAACGAGCCTTATAACCTTGCTTTCTATTCAAGTTCTAAGTTCAAATTATTTTATTTCAAATAAGCTTTTTTACAGGCGTATCGAGAAGGATCCAGCAATAAGCTCCATGGACATTCTTTTAAAATTCAAAGTTTATCTACTACAATCTCAGATTATCGATAGATAGATATCGAAGTGACTAATCATCATTGACTACGGTCAATAATTATGTTCTGTGATTGGTCCAACTAAATCGTTCGAAAATTGGACAACCTATCCTACGATTGACATAGATTTATTAGCAGATATACTATAGATGTCGCTGATACGACTGCAGTGCATAAGACCTATTTCTAGTAAATATGAAAATCCACCGTCTTGGATAGATAATTAGTTAAATTTTAATTTCTAACTACATTGAATTATCTGCTTTATATACTTTTCAATTAGATACCTAATTAAATTGAAGAATTAAGAGGTAGTGACTTGACTACATTAGATTGTTCATTTATTGTTGCTTTATACAATAATTATCTCTGACCGTCAAGGCTGTTTGATGTTATAAATTTAATAGCAAAAATATTCTAGAAGGCTGCACCATGGATGTATAACAAACGTGGTGGTGAAAATGAAGCGAGTGCACTGTACTCATTGTTCTGTAGAATGTTTAACTTCAAGCGTGTCCTTGCCAAATCTCGATATTTGATAACAAATGACTATTTACTGGCGCACTCACATTTCAAACTCAAGAAACTTCTAGAACTAGGTGTCCTATATATGTTTTTTATTCCTTTTATCTTCTTTTCTTGTAACATTAGTTCAGTAAGGTGTAAATGGGTGAGTTTTATGTTGTGCCCTTAAAACAAATGAACTATGAGTTGTACTTTTATAGTGTTAGGGACATTAACGTATTATTATAATCACTGTATAGGGAGAGATGTTTCAAAATACGTATGAATGCGATTCAGGCTCTGTTGCTGATAAAAAAACAGATGAAATTCGACCAATGGACCATTATTCGATTGCAGCTCTAATAAACAAAGAATTCCTAAAGAATATGACTTTATATGACAGTTTTCGATACAGATAACATATTTTACACAAACACAATTTGATGACACCGTCGGTAATGTTAACATAGTATACGTTATCAGTAAGCCGTAGGTACGTATTTAAACTGATAGCAAAATGTTATTTGACGCCAAATTCGAATGCGCAAAATAAACAGAATTAATTGAAAAACCATGGATGATTAAAACGTTTTCGCTGTAGTTTTCGAAATCTTGAATTCTTTATTACTATCAAATGCTGATTACGATTAGCGGCAATTCTTTGAAGGTAGTGGTCGGCACCGGCACCGCATACACCTACTTAACAAAACTGAGCTCTGATTTGTAACCAATGTTAGGTTAGGATAGACCTGGTTCTGCGGACGAATGTCACAGCGCTCCCGTATTCCCGGCACTAAAGTGGTGACCCGAAACGCCGAAGTTGGTTTTAGTCGGTAGATCGCTCCTTTCAGAGCGGAGTCGACACACCCCATCGCTCTCCCCGGGGCGGTGGGTAGTGCTTAAAGCATTTCCAACCCCGACAAAAAAAAAAGGATAGACTTGGTGCCTCTGTGGGAGCCTCGAGGACGCAATGGTCGAATAGAGTGACTACGTATCCTTAAAGCAGACATAGGCGGAGTCGTCCTGCTTGCAGTAGTTGACTCTATATGTTCCGAAGCGAGAGTGCGGGCAAGCGGTGACCTCCTTTTGAGTGGAGATATTTGAAACAAAGAAAGCCACAGGAAGGGAGAGAAAGACTACCTCAATATTGCCTATCCACGCCCAGCGAATAGGGTGCAGGAACAGGGCAAATGTCATAGTATCCATAATCGGCCTATGTTTCCACTGCTGGGCCACAAGCCTCCTCTCAGTGAGAGGGAGAGGGCCGTAATCCATCACGCGGTTCCAGTGCTGGTTGGTAGATGTCACATGCCTTCGAATTTGTTTTTTTCTCGAGATGTTTTCCTTCAAAGTTTTGGTGGTGATGAAATACCTAATTTACACAAAGTGAAGCGCCTGTCTGGGTTCGAAGCTACGGCCTACAACTCGTAAGTCAAGGCCGTTACCACTGGGCTACCAGGGCAAATAACGCCAGAGAGTTATCAGTGCGATAAGCGGGCACGAACAGAAGTGTTGGGAAGTCTGTCCAGTCATCAACGTGAGGCCGGAGCCGTTGGCTGAGACCCACTAAAGGGGATGGTAGGCTGGGGTTGGGACAGTATCCCTCCCTAAATGGTACTGGGGACTGCATCAGCAATCTACTATCACTAGTAGAACTATAATGTGTAAAATTATTGTAGAATATAGCAATTATGTAATGTGTATTGCAATAAACATTGAATTTTTTTTAAAGATATCATCAATGAAAAAAATATCAAATTTACATTTTGTATTATCACAAACTAGCTCTCCGCCCTCGGATTCGCCCGCGTGGTTTCTCGGCTTTTCTGAACTACATATGTATTGTATATACAAGCCATTCTCTTGAATCCCTCTATCTATTGCTGAAAACTGCATTAAAATCCGTTGAGTAGTTTAAAAGATCTAAGCAAGCAGACAGCGGGAGCGACTTCATTTTATACTATTTACAGATGTAGTTAATTTCAATATCCATTATATTTCATGATAATTAACGTTTATAATATTTACGAAATATTATCCTCAATACATTAATATAAGAATAGTGTATCGACTAATTGTCACTTTAACAATAATGACCTTTATTATTGCGGAAAATAATGGAGTTACCATCGGTTCTGACGGCAGTGAGTATGTAGGAACCACGGTTTCAACGCAAAATGCGCGCTTTATCCTGGAATTGGGAAAAAAACCCGCTATATCATACCATACCATATACTTGCATTTATGTACAATTCATATTAATCGCTGATTGACGGTTCCTTCTTATCAACATTGTCAGAAATGACTGCTACCTATAAGCATAAACGATCATCCATTTACTTTTCGTTCTAAACAAATAAAGCAATTTGCAAATTATGCAAAGTTAGTTCGCTGTCTATAATTAGTAGTTAGCTGAAAACAAAAAACCTATCTAAGACAAGTTTTTTGTAATTGAGAACAAAAAACCTCCTGAACTAAATATAAATAGTTGAAATTAGTTTTTATTGTTTAAGTACCTAACTTAGTGGTTTGGCCATTGTTTAAAATGATCACCAGTATTAAAGATATTTGGTGGTAGAATTTTGTGTGAAGTAAAGGTTATCGAAGTTTAAATGGATGAGATATGTATGTGTGATAGAGGCATTGATCGTTCGGTATTGAATTTCGAATAAACAAACAAGGTCGCTTTCTTATCAAAATTGGGGAAGTAATGGCGCACAATGATTGAATCAATCTGGGCCGAGGGGAATACCGGCCACGTAATTACAGATCAGTATCTAAAGAAGAAACGGATTGACTAACTCGTCAACATAGATCAAAACTACTGAGTCTAAAAATTTGAACAATAACTTTAACGGAATACCACAGGAAATATTTAGTTAGTAATAAGTGTGTTACACAGTATTTTTTTATGCAAACAATGCGTCACACAGGTCACACACCGTTGAGGAAAAGAGTGCCGCAAGGAACGATGGTTGGCCCCACTGGAAATCATAGTAAAAAAACATGAGGAAGATACGTCAGCAAGTGCTCGGTTTATTAATACTTTCAAAATTTGCGCGGATAGTAAACTTCCTCTCAGCAGTCGATTACAACTGGGTCAAATAAGTAACTGGATGCTTAAATTCGACGTGAATTCGATTTCAATGATTGACACGAAACCTTTGACATATTTTTAAAGAAAATTAACTACACCAGCTACACTTATATTTTATTATTTTTTTATGGGATAACTCGGCAAACGAGCAGGCGAGCTACCTGATGGTAAGTAGTCATCGCCACCCATGGACATCTACAAAACCAAAGGAGTTGCAGATGCGTTCCCGAGCCTATTTAGGGAAAGGGAGGGGAAGGAGAAAAGGAGAAGGAAGGGGATTGGGGGAGGAATTGGGCCTCCGGCCCTCTCGCTCACCGAACGAAGCGCAGTAACGAAACGCTACTACTCGGACGTCGGTCTTCTGCGAGAGTGTGGTACTTCCCCGGTCAAGCCGGCCCATTCATGTTGCGAACAGCGTGGCCCTACCACAACACCAATTAAATAAATTATGTTAAGTACTTAGCTTAGGAATTGGTAAACAATACTTTAAAGATTTAACCTTTAGGGTTAACTAGTTAACTTAATTTCGAGGTCGAGCATTTACATACGTATCCTAAAACAACAAGGTTTATTTTCGCTTCTAGGCCAAAGTGGCAATGAATTGATTGAACTATATTGTAATTTTTGCTAGTTTTTTTTTTTTAAATTAACTGTGGTAGATGAGCACGTGGCCCACAACCGCCGCGTATAGATGGACAGTATTCTCTAAGCATTGTTTAATCAATGTGAAGATAACATAACCATACCATTAGGGAACAGAGAGGAAAAGGAGAAGGAATTGGGGGCGCTCTACACTCACGCGTGGGACGCTAGTACTTCTTCGGTCATATCGCCACAACTAGTACTTACATAATTACATATCACTTCCATAACTACAAGGTTTACTGTTTAATAAAGTACTGATAACAACATTATGTGCAGTACCAAAAAAACACCAGTTCCTTCGTAACAATCGAACCATGCCATTATTCTTAACTGAATCGTAAAGTTTATTTCCAAATGACCAATTAACGTTTACATGCGTCTACATTTCCACTAAGTGATACTTCATTGTACATACATATATACGAGTATTATACAAATATAATTTTGGAAGAGCATGAGACTTGTAATTGCACGAGATTATGGCCGGGTGGCTGAGGTGAGGCCAATAGTGAACGTTTCGACCTTCACATTGCCTGCACTGACCAGACCTATGTCGTCACTACGATACAGTTTTCGCTGATAAAACTGCCTGTGTATCAATTGGATTTGAGGCACATCAATAGAGTTGTTAAAACAACTCCTGCGACCGCCAACGTCATTATTATTGACATCTTCACTCATTCGGGTCAGACAAATGCCAAATTAATCGTGACTAAGACAAAGTAATTATTAAATTAATTTATGAGGTTACGCTTTGCTCTAGAAATATGAACTATCGGCCCTGCACGTTTAGGTTATATAAAAAATAACAAGGTTTTGTAAATTTATAACAATGAAAACCGATAATCGTCGATACAGATTTCTTCATGTATAATCAGGCTAACAGAATTAATCAATACGAAAGAGAAATCTGATGGTTTGTAAATAATCTTGAATTCGACGATCATGCAAAAAGAGGTAATGGTGTTTCAGGATCTTAGCAAATGCAAGTCTCTGCTTACCCCTATGGGAGACTAGCGTGACAATATGTATGTATGAGACACATTGTGTATCGAATAATAAAAAAATCCAACGAAATCTCTAATATTCGCGTAAGTGTTAGAAACCAGTATGAAATTCTTCTTATTTTATACAGTATATATCTCTTGTTGATGTGTTAACGTTTACATATTTTCATTTATATTTGTTTGATTAATAGCCTCTAATTGGTCTTAATAATTACGACAATTGTTGTCGTTACCAAATTGAAATACAATCGTTTCTTAATATCAATTTTCTAGAACAAAGTATGTTAAGAATCGTGAGTATTATAATGACATTGATCGTCGAGAGCCGAGACGTCTCGACAACGGAGAGATAAATTACTCGTCGCATGTACGAGACACTCGCTGCACGCCAACTCATCATATCACCGTTATTAAGCTGTTATACAATCATTTTTATTATCTTTATTAAAGAATATTACCCACTCTACAAGTAAATAGGTACTTTATCTACAATTTATATTTATGCAGCCTTTATCAAATGTAGGAAAGGATTTTCTCTGCTTAACTCTCATCATGTCTGTAATGATAAACTTTGTGTGGTGTTCACAGTCACACACATACTATGATACTATCCACACTAGATTTTATAGTGGAAACTTCTTTAGTCATCTTTATCTTTACATAGTACTTACTAGCATTCCGCCCGCGGCTTCGCCCGCGTATCCTATACGTTTGTTTTCATTTTTCGGGATTATATATAGCCTATGTCACTCAGAAATACTGTAGTCTTCTATTGGTGAAAGAATTTTCAAAATCGGGTCAGTACATCCAGAGATTTTACCCCCTACAACGTCATAAACGCAATATTTACCTCTTTATAAATTAGAGATAAAACAAAGTCGCCCCTGCTGTTTGCCCGACAGTAGACCCGCTTAGATCTTTTAAACTACGCAACGGATTTTAATCCAGATTTCAGCAATAGATAAAGTGATTCAAAAAGAAGGTTTATAAGAAGGTGTATAATTTGTTGAGGTTTTATGGCTGAAATATGTCGAAAATCGTGTACAACCGTGCAAAGCCGGGACGGGTCGCTAGGAAAAAACAATAACTTATGTGGAAGCGACTAAATATCTGCTTTACCTAAAGAAATTGTAAGGAATATTATTACTCGCTTGTCTCCCTATTGGGGCTCAGTGAAATAACTATGAATATTTCTATAATGTACAGACATCGGCCTGTTACAATGTTATCATATTTATAGAATAGAATATAATGTAGATTAGTCAAACAATGATACCTGTGCTTCAGCTTTATCGCGATCATCATCACCATGTATTTGATGAAGAAATAAAGATTTGTTTTATCTGCGCTATGATCTTTATTTTGACTATTCAACAAGTTTTGTACTTATGTTAATAACACTTTAGATTGTTCATCCTACATGTTATTGAAGCGGCCATATTCATCAGTGAACGTATAAGGAATGATTTTGTTGATTTAAGTTGTCTTTAGAATACGAAGCTAGCTTTGTTTTTCGAGTATCGAAACTGCTGTACAAACACTCGTAAGTAATTTTCTTGCGATGATTCATAAATGTACATTTTAGTAGTTTACAAATTCGTTCGATGGACCTTACATCATCGATCGATATCACATTATCTAGTAAACATTCAGATTTTATAACTTCCGTCTTAGTACGCAGTCTTGAGCAGACGTTTATTTTATCGTGAAACATTATACTGTATTCGTTTTAATAGAACGTTGCACTTTTATTTATATTGAATATGATATTGTTGTTTTATTTACATTGTGAATGTCGTGTCGGAATAACAATAATGCTCTCTCACAGCGTCTCTGCTTGTTAAGTAGCAAATGCATCAAGAATGCAATGTAAATCAGTGAGATTGATTTTACCTACGTACCTATACTTTTTCTGTATACTTACGTTAACTTAACTTAACTACTACTACTGATGTTTTTTTTTTTTCATAGGATGATAAAAAAGCATACCTATGAGCCTTAAGACTTAGATTCTAACTAGAGACTTACGACAGTCCAATGGTCATATCACTAGGCAACAAACTGAAAAAAATAAATAATAAGCATAAAAAATACTTAATATATACTAATCTTATAAAGAGGTAAAGTTTGTGAGGTTGTAGGGGTAACCTCTGGATCTACTGAACCGATTTTAAAAATACTTTCACCAATAGAAAGCTACATTATTCCTGAGTGACATAGACTGTTTATTATTCCGTAAAATGAAAACGAACGTCCAGTCCACGTGGGCGAAGCCGCGGGCGGAAAACTCTCTACAATAAGAACAGAAAAATCTGGACATTGTAATCATCATCAACCCATTACATTGTCCAACTGCTGGGCACGGGTCTCCTCTCAGTACGAGAGGGATTAGGCTATAGTCCGCCACGCTAGCCTACTGCGGGTTGGCAGACTTCACACGCCGTCAAGAAAATCTCTCAGGCATGCAGGTTTCCTCACGATGTTTTCCTTCACCGTTTAAGCGCGTGATAATTAATTGTTAATACGCACATGACTTCGAAAAGTCAGAGGTGCGTGCCTTGGATTCGAACTCGAGACCTTTGACGTGGCAGTCCAATGGTCATATCACTAGGCTATCACTGCTTAGGGACATTGTAATAAGTACAAATAATTTTTAGAAACTAATTAGGTATGTTTCAACAGACTGTTGTTAATATTACAAGTACAACAACAAGGCCCTTATTGTTCTGGTTCAAACAAAATCAGAACTCAGCAACGCCACTGTTTTGTCTTGGAACACGTTCAATGTGTATTGTTCTACTATTTAAAGTTATATTTGCTTAATTGCTTATTTAGTCATAAACATTGCTACAAGACTTAGGTCGGAGGACAGAATGGAAGCGGGTCGTCGTGTTTTTTTAAAATAACTTCATACATCTTTTTATACATACACGCCGGTAGCGAGTACTACGCACCTTTTCTGAATGACCCCACCAATAAGGTCCTTTTATAATATAGGTATTATTACCATCAGGCGCTTATGTAAAATCTAAAGTCCAAGATTCGCTACTAAGAATTTCAGCGAATACCCCATAAGAATTTCATCAATAACTTGTGATCAACCTGTTCATCGAACCAACTACCCGTAAGTTGAGTTTAAGACCACTAAACTAATGATTTAGTTCATTTTAGCATTCACTAGTTATTTTATATGAGTCGTATTGTGTCGTTGTGTTGGTAAAATAAACATAAAACCAGAGTTTATAGTTGCATTGTGATGATGACACAGTTTCACAGGCGGCATTCGGTACACGACAGACTTCTGACGGAGGTCGCACACTTGAAACATTCTATACAACACACACTATTGTTTTAATTCCAACGTTTTCAACAACTATGTATGTACTTCTGATTTATTTATTACTCCAGAAAAACAAACAAACCGCGAGTACTTACAACAATCTAAATAAAATATCGCTTTGGTATGTTTGAAATAGCTTAAGGGTATTACATCGCTCAAATCCCAAAAACACCCTAGGTTTAAAGAAGTTTCTAGACGAATCCTTATGTGCCTTTGCCATATAAAAAATATATGTTATACTTAAGGTCATCACAAATAAATTGTATTGTTTAATTTTTTCATAAAATTGCCCCATTTTTTAAAAATAAATCCAAGAAAATAGTCCTTTTCCAAACTAAATTGCATTTTGTCTCTTTAACCGCTTAATAGTTTGTCATAAATGTTATACCAAAAAATTTGTAATGACACACTTAACAACTTGTATTGTTTAATTTTTCCTATTTCTTTGTATATTTTTAAATAATAAAGAAAAACCCGAAACTTCACTAGCGCCCCCCGTGAAGCACCCCCGCAATGCCCGTGATGAATACTCAGGACGCGAATATCAGTGTCTCGACGACTCTTGCGACGGGTGGGCTGTGCGTGCGTTATTGTTTGCAAATAAATTACAAAAGTGATGATTTTTGAATGATTTTTGAATTAAGCAATATCGTAAATAGTACAAATATAAATATTACGTAGAAATTAAGTTTGTAAATATATATAAAGTAGTTTATAATTTTGTTTTTGTTCTTGATCATTATCATAGACTAACCAGTAGTGTAATGAAATCTACGGGCGCACTCCTTTGTCTGGCTCTAAATGCCGACAATCTTTTTTAATCATTTTAATTCAATTATACATAATAATCATGTTATCCAAAGTTTGAATGAACCTCGGAGTACCGAAGTAGGTACCGACTGAGATACTAGTTTATTTGACCTCGTAAGTAAGCTGACCTTTTATTGTATGAAAGTCTATATAATGCGAGCTCAGCTTATATGTATAACAAGCTATACCTACATCACCAGTACAAACTGACCGCTTATTGTACGGACAGTCTATACAATGTGAGGTCAGCTTATACTGGATACCTAGGTTTAACAAGCTATACATAATCACCAGTACAAGCTGACCCTTTATTGTACGGAAAGTCTTTACAATGCGAGATCAGGTCAATAGGAGTTGCGTATTTTCATGTCACCAAAAGTCGTTATTCCCCTCTTTATCGAGACGTATTTCAAAATCCAAGATGGCGCACATCATTTAAATAAATTGATATGGGTGTCAATTTCGAGGTATCTTGGGGTACTGATGATGAAAATGACATTAATTTTGAAATCCAAGATGGCGGACATTATTTTTCTTTATAAATTGATATGGGTGGCAATTCCAAGGTTTATCGGGATTCTCATTACGAAAATGACATTAATTTTGAAATCCAAGATGGCGGACATTATTTTTCTTTATAAATTGATATGGGTGTCAATTTCAAGGTTTATCGGGATGCTAATTACGAAAATGACATTAATTTTGAAATCCAAGATGGCGGACATTATTTTCTTTCTAAATTGATATGGGTGTCAATTTCAAGATTTATCGGGATGCTAATGACGAAAATGACATTAATTTTGAAATCCAAGATGGCGGACATTTTTTTCTTTATAAATTGATATGGTTGTCAATTTCAAGGTTTATCGCAATGCTAATGTGCAAAATAATGTCAGCCATCTTGGATTTCAAAATTAATGTCATTTTCGTAATTAGCATCCCAATAAACCTTGAAATTGACATCCATATCAATTTATAAAGAAAAATAATGTCCGCCATCTTGGATTTCAAAATTAATGTCATTTTCGTAATTAGCATCCCGATAAACCTTGAAATTGACACCCATATCAACTTCGACTTCGACTTTGACTTTGACTTCGACTTCGAAACTTTCTGCATTTCATGCATGTTTGTTTGCATGTTTTTTTCTCTGTAAAGAGAAACAAACATGCACGTCGTTACACTTTTAAGTGTCGTTTTTTTCCATCTAGTCCCCTTTCGCAACGCGCGATAAGGAACTTCGTTCCAAAAAGTAAAGTGAATAATGTATCATGTAGTAGCACCCACACTCAATTTGATGAATGTTGAAAGCCAGCTCATCCTAGCTATCTCCGTTTCTGAGAATCTAGAAGGACTTACCTGATCATCATCAGACCCTCAGAATGTATCATGTAGTAGCACCCACACTCAATTAGATGAATGTTGAAAGCCAGCTCATCCTAGCTATCTCCGTTTCTGAGAACCTATAAGCACTTACTTGATCATCATCAGACCCTCAGAATGTATCATGTAGTAGCACCCACACTCAATTAGATGAATGTTGAAAGCCAGCTCATCCTAGCTATCTCCGTTTCCGAGAACCTATAAGCACTTACCTGATCATCATCAGACCCTCAGAATATATCATAATTATAGTGGCACCGGTATTCAATTATATGTAAATATAAATAAATGTTTTAAGCCAGTTCACCCTAGTTATTTTCATTAGGTACTAAAGTAATATGTAGAAAGGTGTAGGTATCCCTTATTTCAAAATTATCAAGAATTACCTATTAATCATTATAGATGTAGGTAACTCGTACAAGACTTTTATCTAGAGGAACAAAAATGTCTTAAATCTTTCAGAGAACGAATAAAATAGGTAAATACGATGACGACACTGCGACATATCTGTATTCTTGCTTAATCTTCAGTTCCTTTTATTGAGTACGATCAAATGTCGATAGATGGCGCTGAAGTAACAAATACTAGCACAAAAACCCGAATCCTCAAGGTCATTCGGCAATGTAATACCCTTAAATCGTTAAAAATACACGCGGTGTTCGCGAATTTTGGCCATGCAAACAGCTCCGTTGCGTCACTCGCCACTGTTCACTGTTGTGGTCTACGACATTTGAGCCGGGTTGTACCTATTTAGTATTGTTTTGGCTATTACTCATATAACGGGTCACGACAACATTAGGTACACTTTCAAATGTTACTTCATTGCTTTTGTTACAACAAGCCTTTTTCGGTAATTTAGTATCATAGTAAAATTGTTTAGAGATAAATTGTTAAGTACCTACAGTTTTACTTTGGTTGCGTTGAATTTGCGTTTGTTCACGCTAATCTCAGAAACTACTGTACGGATTTTGATACGGTTTTCAACAATAACAAGAGGGATAATCTAGGAAGGTTATAGGCCATAATTTGTGAACACAACCGAGGCGCGATGCTTGGGCGACGAGACAGTAGGTGCTAATAAATTAACGATACCAGTATATGTCCAATTAGTGGTCAGGTAATATAATTAAGTATTTAATTACTTACATCGTTTATATGCATAAAAGAAAACATCTTTTCTCTCCGAAGTCGTTGCTTAGACATCAATGAATATGTATTTCTCGATACATTTTATAAACGACAAAACTGGTTCAATTGCCGGAGTAAGACATCGATATTGCTATCAGCAAATAATTGAGTGGGTCCACGAGTGACAGTCGTCGGCGCTAAACTCATTGTTATTCGAACAAACAAAGACAGTAAGTTTGGAAAAAACATCGACTATCTCTTATCGCAAAATAATCTCTACCGTTCATTCAAATAGTAGAAAGTATTGCCCTGAGCCGGATATCTTTATACAATCTTCAATTGAGACCTGTTGCTTTTACTCACGAATTTTGTTGAACTACAATAACAGAGATGGTAATGAAATAAAACTAATTTTAACGGATTTTATCGCGGTATATTATATTTGTTTGCCGACGTTTGGGATCCTTTACACGTGACCATGGATGCTGTAAAGGATTCGAAACGTCAGGAATTAAATAATATCAACATACCCAGAGATGGTAGTGTTCGCTGCCTCACCGATAACATCAACTAAAATGACGTTGTTGTAAATAATTGTACAGTACATGAAACAATTTGCCAAATAGTGCAAGTGGAATTTACGCACACTGACATAATATGAGCAGGTGCGGTGACGCTACTGCCCATATCTCACCGACGTATTTGAATGACGTATGCTAACGTAATCACTTTTCACTACTCTTCTCGCCATGCAATTGGATTAAGATAGGCTCATAACAAATCGCCTACACCTGCAGTTGTGGAAAAAAAATCGATTAATTACTTTCTGTTCATCTTGTTCCACCGATTTTAAGTTAGGAGAGAAATAGCTGGAAATGCAGCAGGTATTGTGGTTCTCCTTATCTCCTCCTCTACCTGGTGTTATTAATTCGGTCTTCTATTATGGCCTGCCTTGCTGCTTCATCTAATCTTTATCTTAATTGGCTCTTGGCACCATCTTGGCCAGCCCCGAAGTCTAGACAGCGCTAAATTTCGTAGGTCTAGGCTTCTCCAAAAGACCCCTACCACGATCTGGCGCATGACGTTGATATTTTATGCACCTTCATTGAGAAAAGAATATAGTTTTCGGTCAATGGACCAACATAAGCCGCGGTGATAATAATCCAAAGCACTTTTCCTTCCTCGTCATTAACCTACATGGTATGGCTGTGACATCGATTCAGTACTCGTAAGTGGGATATCATTGGATTGCATAACGAATTGTCATCGAACACTTGACGTTCGCTCAATATTTCACATTACATGTCTCACCTATAGGAATTAGTCATAGCAGCCGTGCAACCGTTTTATCTTATCTATTGGATTTTAGAATGTGGCGTTACTTATAGAATTTGCATTATTCGAGTAATACTGTACTTTTATAGAGTTTTGAATATTCGAACTCTTTATCAAATGCTTCAGTAGTGATTGTAAACAGTTCTGACGTGTAAATCCAAAACACTGTATCTCAGAAATATCTATTTCGTGAAAAGGGCTTTTAAAACTTTTTTTAGTTTTTGTGATGTGATTGATGTTTTGGTAATGTTATTATAACATTATATTATGTGTTATATACCAAATTAAAGGTATTTTTACGTTTTATCGAGCCATATATATTTCACAACCATACTATTCAAACTATTAGAATAATCTAAGTAAACATGTATTGCCTCTATAAAACTTGAAGAAAATGTTAACGATTGTTTTAGCAAAACTCTGTATGTTTAGTTACAGTGTTTTGGATTTACACGTCAGAGTTGCTTAAATCGGTTTATTTCAGAGAATGCAATTTGGGAGCAAGAGTGGTTTGGGGAACTGAGGAAAGCATAAATTAATTAAAAATCTCCTAAAAAATTACGGTGGGCTACTGGCTTTCCAGTGGCTTTCCAACTCAAAAAGTAGTAATTGCCGTGTTATTAAAGCTATTTTGCATGCACGGGAATAAAAATCATGCTAGTTCATTTTCCTTGGCTATTTTAAGCCTGAAGGCGTGAAACAAATGCTATTTTCAAGAGCGTGCACTCCATAATACCGCACAACACGTGTCGTATTAACTGGCTGACGTGGAGTCACGAAAATCTGTGAAGCTGTTCAAATGACATTATTGATTGTTTCTATTTCTGTCTGGCAGATCGGCGGAGCGGTATGTGCGGGTGAAATGGCGAGATGTGCGCGTTGGGGACCTAGTCCACTTGTCGAACAACGAGCCGGTGCCGGCAGACATGGTTTTGCTGCACTCTTCCAACTCCCTTGGCATCTGCTACTTAGATACATGTAATTTGGATGGGGAGACTAACTTGAAACAGAGGCTAGTTGTGCCTGGCTTCAAGGAGAAGGTAACATAGATGTTCTTTTTGTCATAAATCTTTTAGAGTTTACTACAACCTACACTGATCGTAGCAATCCATATCAAACTTCTCATATTAGTAACTAAGATATTAAGACCTTAAAACTTGAACGAGTAGTGCTCAAGCCAAATCTTCTATGCCATGCACATATTCGAACTGTCATTTCAAACAAATACTACACGGGTATAGTGCGTTACCATCAAATGCGAACATATTTATTGCTTACGTCAGAATGTCATCACCCTTTAAGGCGATATTATATTGTAGTCTGCACTGCTTTAAGGCCAACTAACTGTTAGTACAAATCTAGCCGAGTTATTGATCAGGCAGGTTTGAAACAAACAAATGTTATTAACACTCCAAGTGTACAGTAAAGTCTAGTAAACCGATAGTAATTCTAAAAATCTTATATTTGGGTTCGGAGACGTTTATACCCACTCTAATCCACTGGGATTTTTTTTTATCTGCAGTGTTCAGAAACAGGATTTTTTAAATTTTATACGAGAATAATATAGATGAGCAACATGATACTGTTTTCAGTTTTTGTTTACTATACGTGTGCAATGCAGACCATTGAAAAAGCAGAGCGTGGGAACACTTTCTCTGATACTTGTAAAAAATAACACGATTGTCTTCGTAGCGCCGCGACTCGCGACCCACTTCAACCGAACTTTAAATTTTGACTAAAACGTGTTTTATTTTACAGCAAGCTGAGTTCAGCCCGATCAAATTCAGGAGTTGTGTGGAAGTGGAGCGGCCATCCACGAAAATATATAGATTTACGGGATGTATCTCACACCCTAACGGGTCGCGAGTGCCACTTACCTCCGAGAACCTCCTGCTAAGAGACTGCACGATAAAAAACACAGACTATGTAGAGGGCATCGTCGTGTACGCAGGACACGAGACCAAAGCGATGCTTAACAACGGAGGACCAAGATATAAGTGTTCATCTTTAGAGAAAAAAATGAACACCGATGTGATATGGTGTGTCTTAGTATTACTATTTCTTTGTTGCGCCGGCGCAGTCGGCTGCAAGATGTGGCTGGACCAATATTATTATGCTTCATCTTACAAGTACACTCCATTCATAACGAACGTTAACAAGCCGGCTTTCGAGGGGCTTCTCATATTCTGGACGTACATCATAGCGTTGCAAGTTATGATACCAGTGTCGCTGTATGTCACCATAGAAATGACTAAGTTGTTACAAGTGTACCATATACACCAAGACGTGGAGATGTACGACCCGCAGACGAACACGCGGACGGAGTGTCGGGCGTTGAACATAACTGAAGAGTTGGGACAGATCAGCTACTTGTTCAGTGACAAGACGGGCACGCTCACGGAGAACAAGATGGTGTTCCGGCGCTGCGCGGTGAACGGCGTGGACTACGACCACCCGCCGGGCCCGCCCGCGGAGCCCTCGCCGGACCTGCCGCCCATCGTCACCCCCATTACTAGTGTCTCGCCAAATAGACGGCTTCTGCAACATCTACTTGATAACAATGACGCTCAACACACGCAAAAGGTAAACACCTAAAGACATTTATTACATTCTTATACATATACAATATAAGCAGCGGCTACACATCAAGCTATACAAATCCAGTATAGGCTGGCCTTGCAATGTACAAAACGCCTTTACAATGAAAGTTCAGTCTAAACTAGATTTAAAACTAATGTATACGCACAGTTCGCCTGGCATGCTTAGGTCAGATGTTGTAGCCAGTTAGCCATTAACTGGATACAACTAGTGCCTATTAAAAATATCAAAAATGTTCAGCGATTTAGGCATGTAAACGTGACAAATAGACCGACAGAGTTACTTTTGCACTTATAAATATTTTGAACTTGCTATTGCCCGTGGTTTCACTCGCGCCACAAGAGTATTTACTATAATGTGTACTATTTTTCTTAATTAAGATGATATTTAAGATATTCAGACATCAGTCACTTAGACGAATGGAACGGAGAAGATAATATACGTTTAGGGTGAGAGTTTGTTGGTTTGTGTTATATTTGTATGATATTAGTTGGTATGTTGACTTACCTCGTTAGACTAGTGGTCCTGGGTTTAATTCCCAGGTTCCCAGTCCCAGGTGACTTTTCAAAGTCAGAGTATATGCGTATAATACTTAACTATCACGCGCTAAAACGGTGAAGGAAAACATCGTGAGGAAACTTGCATGCCTGAGAAACTCTCCCGACGGCGTGTGAAGTCTGCCAACCCGCAGTAATCTAGCGTGGCGGACTACAGCCTAATCCCTCTCATTCTGAGACAAGACCCGTGGCGAGCAGATGGACAATATTTGGGTTGTTGATGATGATGATGACGTTGCAGGTTCGCGAGTTCCTGATGATCCTCGCGGTGTGCAACACAGTGATGGTGAGCCAGCCGCACGTGGACACGATGGATGTGACCATGACCAACTCTGGCGACCCTCTCCCCTCCGGGAAAGCCTCCCGATCCAACGGCACGCTGCGCTCCAACGACAAGTAAGTAGCCCTTGTAAGTCCGACATCAATGTTAATTACTACTCGGCCATCAAATATGACATAAACAATATAAATATTCTAGGGAAGTGTAGCCTGCTTATATTGGATTTACATAGCTTGATGTGTAAGCCTAGTAACAATATGCAAATATTATCAATTGCTGAAACCCAGAAATATGGTTAAAATTAACATATTTTTGCTAAAAAAAAGTTTATTTCGTATCTCTTAACCCTTCAAAAATCAAGCCCCATATTATAGACATAATGTGCAAAGTCTATTCCAGTCCCATTAGACCCGTCCGGGCGTTAGTCAATTAAGATTCGTTGCTAATGACAAGCTGATAGGTAAACCTTTAACACCAGAATTGCCCACGGAACACCCGTGTGTTGCTCGGTAGGTCGCACACTCTGGGTGGAGTTCGATACGCCCCGTCGTCCTCCCCGGACTGTGGAAGTCCATGAGTATTTACACACGTAACAAAAAATAAATTAATTAAAAGTATGATAGCCTTTTTTTGTTCTTCCGTTTGGCGTGCTCGTAGTGGCTAAGCGATCTATTTGCATGTGAAAAAATTTCTAAACACATCTAACGACAACTAACTAAAATAACCCCCCTTCTGGTGCAGTCGGGCAAAAACGAAAGAGTTTATAATGTGGGATCAGTTTTATGGGAGCAATATTTTAGCTGGCTACATTAGTAAAAGCAATTGTTTTCATAAGGTTGTTATTGTGTCAAAAAAAAGAAAGTGCTTATGTTGGTAAGAGACAGAACGGAAAAGCTGTTACCGATGATAAAATAAAGGATAGGAAGAAGAAATAGAAACAGTCAGGAAAAGGGTGTATTGTATTTTTTTAACCCCCGACGCAAAAACGACGGGGGTGTAGTTTGACGTGTCTGTTTGTAGCATCGTACCTCCCGAACGGACGAACCGATTTCGATTTTTTTTTTGTTTGAAAGGTGCATTTGTCGGGAGTGTTCTTAGCTATGTTTGATGAAAGTCTTTAAATGTTTGAGACCTCAATTTCGTCCCTCATGTATTTTACTTACCATGTTGCTCCTCCTGTTGTCCTCAGATACGCTCGCCTGACGGAGTCCCGCTCCACCACGCCGTCGCCGCCGCCCAACCACACGTCTCCTCTCAGGATACGGCTGCCTAAGCTCATCATTGGTAACAAGGATGAGCCCAGCACACCCGGCACTTCAGTTGATCACACAGTAAGTACGGTGAAGATTGTTGACTGTAAACGGCTTTTCATTATGCTCTGGATTATAAAGTTGAAACTTCCACATTCTGTGGGCTGCGGAAATAGACCTACTCTTCTGTAACTTCAGAGAAGTACAGGTATTTCGTCTGAACTATAACGATTTTAAGTCGGATATTTGAACCGAACGCAGGTAAGCAAGTAAAAAAGAAAATAATAGACTAATGTAAAGTAAATATCAAAATAGCCTTAAACCGTGAGGAATGGAAATAGGGTAAGGAGGCCTTTGCCCAGCAGCAGGAAGAAAATGTCTGAATAATAATAAAATCATTTTAAATGAAAGTAATTTTTATATTAAGTATACAATAATATTTATAATTTATAAAAAGGTAATATTATACATAAAAAAATATATTGTTTCAAGTTCGGGATCGAAACTTCCTTCTTCCAAGATATTTTTCGTCCGGTCTTAAAACAATGCGATATTGTGTTATGCTAAATTTGCATTATGTAAATGTCATTGAACACAATAATACAATTGTTATTCCAATTCATCATAATTAATTGTTACTCCAATTAATGTTTAAAATTAAACTGACTAATTAATTAATATTAGGCTTTTTAATTTGTTTGTTTTTTTTCAATTCAAACGGCATCTGGATGTGAAAACGAAAAAATAAGGAAATCGTTTTTATTGTCACAAATTCACCCATAATATCCCAGTTTATGGTTTTGTTGAATGACTTTTGATTAATGATTCACAAACATTGCGAAGCTACAACTACAGTGAATTATATATTCCAGTATGGTTAACCAATTACGTAAGGACTGATGAACTGGACCAAACACAAATTCCCACACAGAGCGAAGCGACAGCGTGGTCGACCCAGACAGAGGTGGCGAGATGAACTCGACTTTTACGAAATAGATTGGGTCGCATAAACATCAGATAAGGGTTGAAAAGAGTGAAGGGAGGTCTTTGCCCAGCAGTGGGACGAACTGGGAATCTGTGGACTGTACTTGGATACTGTTAAAGCTATATTTTTTTACTTATATTTGTAACTACATCTGTTGTTAAATTAAATATTGATTTACACAAAGAAATAAAAATAATAACTAAGTAGTAACGATCTTTCGTTTTTGCGTACCCCTGTGGGCAAAAGCCGCGAGTTTATGTATATCTGTAACAAAACTAACAGAATAGTGTTATTTAGTTGATTCGATACGAAGCGGAGAGTCCGGACGAGCTGGCCCTAGCGGAGGCGGCGCTGGCGTACGGCTACGAGCTGCGCTGCCGAGCTCCCGACGAGGTGGAGCTGGGCGTGCGCGGTGACCTGGCCCGCCTCAAGGTGCTCCGGGTGCAGTACTTCGATGCCAACAGGAAGTGCATGTCCGTCGCCATGAGGACCAACAATGGACAGGTAACTTAACTAAAGAATACTGATGAAATAACTGATGAAGCGGCGGCTAATGGCTAGGGCTTCGGATTTGCGATCATGTGGTTGCCGGTTCGAACCCCACCTATTGCACTACCGACGTGAACCCACTCGTAAAACAAGCATTTAGCTTAGCGCGAGGGGTTAACAAGAATACTAGTAATGTGAGAACCACATTGCTAGTAAGCTTTTTTTAAAAAAAAGCTAAAAGCAGCTACATTTTTATTTCAGAATTAATTATACATAAGTAATATCGATACTGACGTAAACGATAGAAACAGAACTAGGATAGGGATAGGAGAAACAAACAGACACTAATGAGAGAATTTCGATTCTGTTGCAGATAATATCGAGACCATTTATACCGATATCGGTGCTAATATTATCGATATCGTCGCGAATAACGTTGATACAGTTACGTTGTAACATTGACATCGACGCTCATAATATCGATACTGTTGCAGATAATGTCGATACTGCTGCAGATATCGATTCCGACACCGGTTACACTGATATCGGTGCCAATAATAACGATGTAGTCGCGACTAATGTCGATATCGTTACCTATAATATCGACATCAATGCCCACAATATCAGGAAAACATTTGAGGAACCGGAATTCCCTAGAACCATGAATTCGATGACTGTGACATCTACCAACCCGCACTGGGTTCACTTGGTGGATTACAGCCCACTCCCTCTCATCGAGAAGAGGCCTGTGTCCCAGGGAACATAGGCCGATTATGCTTATGCTATGTACAGTCGGTTATAGCTGTTACCTGACCCACCCTAGATGGGCCGGCGGCGTCTAAGTGGGTCAGGTAACAGCTATAACCCATTGTACTAGTGAAGATTTAAAATAATCGCTCTTATCTTATTAGGTGGTATTGTACGTGAAAGGCGCGGACTCGACGGTTTTGGGTGCGCTAGCGCCGATGCGCGCCGGCTCAGCGGAGCAGGCCGCTTTAGACAGAACCCGCTCGCTGCTGCTGGACTACTCGCGCGCGGGTCTGAGGACACTGGTCATGGCCAAGCGGACGATGCAACCGGCCTTGTGGGAAGAGTGGCTCGCTGGACACAACCGGGCCATGGAATTTGGAGAAGGTATTAACTAAATTAGCTTTTATTACGTGTGCGAAGAGATTTTTTAAATAAGTATCTATACTCTCTATCTGAAATGAATTGTATGTTATGGTTAGTTCAAAATATTTTAATGGTTGATAATTTTCGATATACATAAATGTATTAATAATTAATCATGTATATCACCACACGTAGTTCAAAATAAACAAAATAATAATGGTAATAAAATGTAACTAATAAAACAAAATATCTGGAGTGCTTCTCTCCTCTCTGCTATTTAAAAAAAAAATGTTGCTATGCCCGACAGGGTCCATAATTGTGTCTTTAAACATACCATCACGCCTGTATTCCCCGAAGAGTTGGCAGAGGTGTACTTAATGTACACCCACAGTTCGCCGGTATGTTTAGGTCCCATGTAATAGGGGGCGAGCCTATTGCCATTCACCGGGCATAAATCCAGACTCCGAGCTGCTACTAAGAATTTCATAGAAAAACCCAAATAACACTTTGCTCGACCTGGGGATCGAACCCAAGACCTCTAGCGTAGCAGTCGCGACTGGGACCACTAGACTAACGAGGCAGTCTAATTGTGTCTATCTACTATAATAACCACCTTTATGTGTACATTATGGAATGTAATAAACATATGAATATAGGGTAGGTTACGTACTGAAAAATAGTTTTAATTGACTAATATAGTTCTAAGATTATTTTAATTTTTTTTTTTTTGTTGCGGATTTAGAGTGATTGCTTTGTCCATTTCGTGCAAAATAATTAAAATATTGTTGCTCGTCTCTATTTACGTTTAGATTTTTTATGGGATCATAAAAACAATATAAGTCCTATAGCCTATTTTGATGCTTGTGGCTGCAATATCACTGCGATCGCAGTCGGTCTATATTATATAGCCTATTGTACCTGCTGCAATCATCTAGCTCGTAGCTCGATGAATATTGATGAATACGAAGCGGCGGTAGCCTAATGGATAGGGCGTCGGACTTGCGATCATATGGTTGCCGGTTCGAAGCCCACCCATTGCACTACCGACGTGAACCCACTAACACAAGCATTTAGCTTAGCACGAGGGGTTAACAAGAATACTAGTAATGTGTGACACATAATGCTAGAAAGCTTTAAAAAAAAAATTGTTATCTGCCATATTCATAATTATCAATGAGTATATTTAT
This sequence comes from Subacronicta megacephala, assembly GCA_958496365.1. Lineage (NCBI taxonomy): Eukaryota > Metazoa > Arthropoda > Insecta > Lepidoptera > Noctuidae > Subacronicta > Subacronicta megacephala. Next base: position 15,248,497 of record OY292519.1, on the reverse strand, counting down.
TGGGAAGTTTTAACTCTCCCAACATTCAGACCGGCTCTGAAACAAAGTAATCGTTACTAGGTCGAGAGAAGCGCATCCGCGAGTCTCTGGCGCGGCTGGAGAGCGCGCTGACGCTGGTGGGGGCCACGGGCGTGGAGGACCGCCTGCAGGAGGGAGTGCCGCGGGTGGTGCGCGCGCTGCTGGACGCGGGGCTGGTGCTGTGGGTGCTCACCGGGGACAAGCCAGAGACCGCCATCAACATCGCTTACTCCGCCGCGCTCTTCTCGCAGGGCGACCGCCTGCTGCACCTCATGTCCAGGGACAAGGTCAGTCTCAACCACTACTCGACATCCTCTTGAACTCCGTCACTTGAGGAAGGCGAAGTGCTGCTCTCCATCCAGATCTATCGAATAAAACCACAGTCTGTTCCGCCTCTCCAATTTTTGCTGGGGTTACATTCCTTAGCGACCCTAGCAGTGATCAGTGCTTGACATTACTCTACGCATGCACTCATCATTAATCTATGACCCAATCTTACTGAATTACTGGAGCATAAACGGCGTAAATATCTTCAGACATACACACACACGTACGCACAACGACTGCACTCATCAGAATAAATAAATTAAATGTGTGTGTTTGTGTGTGTATGAGTGCACAACGACTCCACTCATCAAAATAAATAAACTTTTATACGTTAAACTAACTTGCGAAAATGTACAGCTAAAGTTCTTCTATTCTTATAATTAAATCTGTAAGAGGAAAGCGCCAGTGTCTGTAACACAGTTAATACTATACTCCATTTGGTTACGTACTTAACTAAATGTAAACAATAAAAATGGCGGCGTTCAGAGCTGTTCAACCTTTTATTACAATGTAATCGTTTGAATTGGGAATGAAATTAATAACAACACAACTAACAATCAATAAAAACCACGAACAAACAGAACAATAACTAATTAACATAATTTGCGGCAAAAAAAAACACAAAAACGAACAAAAGTAAAGTAAATACAAACTGTTACGTATGGCGTCTGGTTACCCGACTAAGTATAAAATCAGTTAATTATTTCGGTCCGCTTCCTCGCAGTACTACTTCTAAATTTTTTCGAATTATCAAAAGTCTAATACGCAGAACAATGTTTTGAATATCTGTGTAGGGACACTGCTGACGCATTACATTTGCACTGTACTAGCTTAGCGACTTAGCTCAGCGTGGCAGTCGTCTCCCCGCACCCAAGCTGTTAGGTCGTTAGTAGTAATGTAGTCAATAAGTATATGTATTAAATCTGGTACCAGTAAAGTATTATATATAATGTGACGACCTTCATTCAACATCCACCTCACCACAAACCCTACATCCGTACGTACGTCCGTCGTACGTACGTCCGCCCCTACAACCCTACATCTGTATTTTTAGATTCTTTTTAGTAGGCACATTGCAATACTTTGTGACATAATTATAAATTTTGTTATTTAATTATTGTTCGCAAGCTTAAGAATAATAATAACCATTTATTATTTAACAAAGTAGTAAGATATGCTAGTATATGAAAGGAAAATGTGATTTTGAATTGTTAAATAATTTATTTTAGTGACGTTTTATTTCAAAATGAAAAATGGCTCTATAAAAGAACCTTTTTTATGATTTGTTTACCTTTAGTTAAGTACCTAATCAAATGGAGTATAGCATCCCCATCTAAATTACTAAGCGCGTCGAGCACTTATCACGTCGTCACCTCGGACCTTTCATTACGATCTGCTTCTGTACGATCTAACATGCTTCATTATTTTCCAGCACAGTGACGTCAGTGGCTGTTTGTTACAGTTTTTAACATTATAAAATGTTTTCGCTATTAGCATACCACACTCGCTACTACTCGTACAGCAGTATACTTTAATGTAATGTCTCAATTAACTTCGATATTGACAGGAGCACGCAGAATCAACGATAAAGAACTATCTAGAGGGCGGCCTGGGCGGGGGCGGGGGCGGGAGTGGTACGAGCGAGGTCGGGGTCGGGACGAGCGGGGCCGGGGCCGGGGCCGGGGCCGGGGGCGGGCGCGCGCTGGTGGTGGACGGGCGCACGCTGACGTACATCCTGGACCGTCGCTCGGGGCTGGTGGCTCCCTTCCTGTCGCTGGCGCGGCGCTGCTCCGCCGTACTGTGCTGCCGCGCCACGCCGCTGCAGAAGGCCTACATCGTCAAGGTATACAAATACACCGTCACATTTTAATGATTAGCTGTTAAGTACTATAGTTTTCCTGAGTACTGCTGAAAATGTTTTACTCTAACTATGGACGAAAACGACGCGCGTCAGCGGCTACTACTAGCTGAGACAAAGAAAATCTATATCGCTCGCGCCGCATATTAGCGCTCGCTTCTTCCCCGCACAAGGCCGCATTTAGAGGATTATTGTGCGTAGTTAACATAACACAAGCTGTAAATTACCAGTATAGGTTGGTCTTGAATTGTATGGAAAACTTATAGTAGGGAGGTCAGTCTAAACTGGATGTTTATAGCTTGATGTGTAGCCCTGTGTACAATTGATAAAGAAATAAATTATTAGAATACAAAAATGGTCGCGTCCGTGCAGGCTACATATGCCGTATTACTACGAGCGAAAGCTTATTTTGCTCTGAACATTTATTTTTTGGCTTGACTTTGTCGGCATTGTGCGACGGTGCGTCTGTTTCGAATAGTACCTACGTTACGTCTACTGATTAACTATCGTTTCCCACTATTTCGAGTTGATTAATATTTTTTCAGTTACTATAATATAATTTTAATTTTAACACGTCTTTCGATAGTAATACCGATGGTAAATCGATCTGCTCCGGGAAAAGGACCATTAAAATGCCAGCTTGTATATTACTGACATCTCATCGTAATCCATACTGTTCATGGTTCCTACCGGCAGAGATCTCGAGATTCGCATTTCTTGCTACCGTGACCGGTCAATCTATAGCGCACCGCTGGACCATATGACTAAATGGAAAACCTTTCAAATTAAACTTCAAATAAAACGTTATAATTAAGAAAAGTGTTTGTGATCAGGCGGTGAAGGAGGAGCTCGGGGTCACGACGCTGGCGATCGGGGACGGCGCCAACGATGTGTCCATGATACAGACCGCAGACGTCGGGATCGGTTAGTACCTGGCTTAACATTATACTCTAAATATCTTTTTTTAAGGAATAACTCGGCAAACTAGCAACTTGCTACCTGATGGTAAGTAGTCATCGCCGCCTATGGGTATCTGTAATCCCAAAAGAATTGCAGATGCCTTGCCGAACCAAGGAACAAGGAGGGGAAGGAGAAAAAGAGAAGGAATGGGACTGAGAGATTTGGGCCTACAGCGCTCCACACTCACCGTACGAAACGAAACAGTATGCAAACTGGTACTCGACGTCGATATTCTGTGGGAGGGTAGTACTTCCCCGGTCGAGCGACCCATTCATGCTGGCATGTAGACATGCCAGCAGGCACTACTACTACTAAATCGTGCTAAGCTAAATGCTTGTGTTACGAGTGAGTTCACGTCGGTAGTGCAATGGATGAGTTTCGAACCGGCAACCACATGATCGCAAGTCCGACGCCCTAGCCATTAGGCTACCGCCACTTCAGTATCTATATCTTGTATTACAGTGTAAAATAGCGCCAAAGCCAGAAGATCTATTAAAATGCACAGTTTGTTCGAAATAACTAAGCTTGTCTGAAGTTGTCTGGTTTAGCAGTGGTCAATTTTAATAGAAAGAGTCGGTGTAAAGACAATTTCTGATTATTTTATTTACTAATTTCGATATTTATGTATAAAAACACTTAAATAAATGATTTTACGATTATTTTTTAGACTGCCTCATTGGTCTAGTGGTCCTAAGCGCGACTGCTACACTAAAGGTCCTGGGTTCGAGCCCCAGGTCGAGCAATGCTATTGGTTTTTTTCACGAAATTCTCAATAGCAGCTCGGAGTCTGGACTTGTGCCAGGTTAATAGAAAAAGGTTCACCCTCTATTACATGGGATCAAAACATACCATATGGTTTGAACCATTCAAAATTTTTCGGGCTGTCGATTTTGGGGCCAGCTTTAACCTAGTTGTAACCTAGCTGATGGTGTGTGTGTGCGTGTGCGCAGGTATCTCAGGTCAGGAGGGCATGCAGGCGGTGATGGCTTCAGACTTCGCGGTGTCTCGCTTCATGTTCGTGGAGCGCCTGCTGCTGGTGCACGGCCACTGGTGCTACGACCGACTCGCGCGCATGATACTATACTTTTTTCTCAAGAATGCCGTAAGTATTGAGGTTTTGCCATTTTTTTATGCCACAAAGTTGGCAGTGACATTTCTACCTATGATTGATTTTGAGGAAATGTTCAGCTTGTTTACTTATACATACGTCACCATCATTAAACGCGGCTATCTTCCCGTAAATGTTAGTTTTTTATAATGACTTCAGTGAGAAAAAGATATATAAAGGTTTTTAATACTGTTGTTTTTTTTTATTATTGGTTTTAATTATATGAAGCTGTAGCTAACTATCGAATTGGGATTTCCTGTACTAGTGGTTATATCTAATCTATCTTTGTTTCAGACATTTGTGTTCCTGGTGTTCTGGTACCAGCTGTACTGCGGCTTCTCGTCCATGGTGATGATCGACCAGGTGCATCTCATGACCTACAACCTCATGTTTACGGCACTGCCGCCCATCGTCATCGGTAAGTTTTATATATAACGAAATGAAATGAAATTATATTTATTTCTTTAAATAGATCATTTAAAGACACTTTTAGAGGTCAATATTTTACTATTTTTAAGCTAGATGGCGCCAGCTTTTCCTTTCTGACGACTTCTGAGAAGAAAAGTCGAAAGAAACTCGGAGAATCATGATCTTCTTTACAGTCCTGACAATAGTGATATCATAGATATGTGAATTTTACAATGTAGGGCAAACTCTGAACAGAACCTTTGAAGAAAGAACCATAGCAGCTGTGAGTTGACCTGTCCTCGATCTATTATCTATTCTGTGTAAAGACACGGTGGCTATAAATACTCAAAGGTGGTAATAACTTTATTAAAGTTCAGACATCATTGTTAAGTATATAATTATTTAGAATTGTCTAGAAAGTTTTGTAGGCGGATGATTTTGGCGCCTTTTGTAAATGAAAAAATGTTTTTTTTAAAGATAGTGCCCTACCAGTTTTGAGTAGATATGTCTCGCATGTCCGTGATGGTGTGTGTGTGTGTATGTGTATGTGAGTGTGTGTGCCTGCGCAGGCGCATACGACCGCGTGGCGCCGGCGGCGCTGCTGTCGGAGCGGCCGGGGCTGTACAGCGCGGCGCGGCGCGGGCTGGCCTACCGCGCGCACTCCTTCTGGGCGGTGCTGGCCGAGAGCCTGTACATCAGCGTGGTGCTGTTCTTCACGGCCACGTTCGCCTACTGGGACACCACCGTGGACCTGTGGTCCTTCGGCGTGTGCTGCATGACCTGCTGCCTCGTCGTCATGCTGCTCTACGTCGCCATCGAGACTAGGAGCTGGGTGAGTCTACGAGTTATTATTACTAAACGATCAAGTTTATCCTTATTTATTATTATCTCAAAAAATCTGATAGAAGTCGTCAAGTAGGTAATTTGATGGATGATCATGAGTCACGTATGCGAACTAACACAGACTTTGATAGCCATGAAAGAATCTCCCTAGAAGTTGTGAATCTTTCGCCGGAATTTTGAACAGTATGTCATCACTTCACAAAATGTTTTTTCCACAACTTACCAGAAAAAAAAAACCAGATACCTAACTAAAGTTACGTTAATCAGAATTCTTATGCGACATCTTGTATCATACTAAATATGGTTTGTCAACAAAAAAGCTTTTGAAATAAAAATAATTGCTCACATTTCACCGCTGCATAATATATTAGCTTCAATATATTATTACTTCAAAGTACAAATTACATTGTACTTAACAATATATGATAACAAAAACAACTGATTAAATACCACTTTGAAACGCCCAGTGGGAAATAATTATTTGGCATGAAATAATTTAATAGACAGAACGTCGCTCGTGCATGCCAAATAATCATCGCACGAGCGACGTTCATTGCAACTGCTTATATTACTTTACGTGCTATTTAACATAAATTATAACTAATAGATATATAGAATATTACTTTTTATTTTATAAAGTTATTTATAAGTTTATTATTATGTATAAAGTTATCGATGTTTACATGCAGCTTTTTTATTATAAACTTGTAAGTCGTAGTGATGAATTAATGCATGAGGGAATTAGATAGTTTGTTTTTTTGTTTACACAACGTTGTATTTATAATTGACTAGCTTTCCGCCCGCAGCTTCGCCCGCGTGCCTTGTCAAAAAATGTAGCCTATGTATTTTCTCAAGCTTTAGTCTATCTCAGTACCAAATATCATCAAAATCGGTTGAGTGGTTAAGGCGTGAAAGCGTAACATACAGACAGAATTACTTTCACATTTATAATTAGTAGGGAATAACATGTCATCGTTTGTGAAGATCTCTACTGTGCTCCTGCGCTTACCACATTATAGTTGTACGTACGAACGGCTACACGTCAAGCTATACACATCCAGTTTACGTTGGCCTCTTATTGTATGGAAAGCATATACAATGCGAGATCAGTTTAAACTGGAAGTGTATAGGTTTACCTGTAGCCGTGTGTACGTATAGAAGTCACACTCCATAGTAATTATTGAAAGGATTGTTTTTAATAGCATACTGTTAGATGTTTTTACATCACAAGCACGTACTGAATTGCACCGTGTTGGCACGTTTGCGAAAGTAATATATTCCTTCGTGTCATTTTAGACCCGGAACAACCCGCGCTCGTTCTTCATTCTACGCAATTCCATTCAACCTATTTAACGATTTTTTTTTGTTAATTTTAAAAAAGATTATTTGAGAGAGTGCACAATTTTATACAATAAAATGGTGGGTACACTAATAAACAGAGTTACAGGTTTGGCAGAGGTGTATTAATCTACACCTACATGTCGCCGGTATGTTTAAGCCCCATGTTATAGAGGGCGAGCCTATTGCCTTTAACCGGTCACAAATCCAGACTCTGTTCGATCAATTTCAACAAAATTCAATTTTCAATTTTCAACAAAAATCAAGACAAGACTGTTCGATCTGGGACTACTCCCGATAAAGTACATATTTTTTTCTTCTTTCGGTTACCGTATATAGTCTCACCACCGACGAAAATCGCTCAAGACACACAAATTAAAATATATTTCCAAGATAATTCCTCTTCTAGCAGCTTTCGACTATGTGATTAAATTCAATGTCGTGGCCCGTGACGTTTCATTTCGTTCGACCAATGACAGCGCGTTTTGTAAATTTGAATTTCGCTCGCATAATTAGCACTTTTTAATTATTATTATAAACAAATAAATAACAATTATGTAACAAAATATTGTTACAATAATACTTTATGTAAGTTTAAGATTCTGGAAAAAAATATAGTAAGTAGGCAAATTTAAACTTCATGCATATTCCTAATTAATTATGTCGTAATTACCTGAGAGAAGCGCTTTGGTCAAAGATAGACAAGCGTTATTCGTATTTTGCTCCTTTAAATACACATTTTATGTTTTTTTTAACAATACTTCTAATTAAGGAGCGGACACTTTATCATGTTAGACCTATCCCATCAAAAACATAACATGTACTTACAAAAATGCACAAATCTTGCAACGCAGTTCTTCTGCCGTGAAAAGTTGTGAAAAATGTGTTGTATCTAGGTATGTAATGCCCTCTCCGTCACTGATAATGTAGGCTTTAAGTTCTTTCCTCAACGAAGTTACAGGGCTTCGATAAAAGGATGGTACGGCCGTGCCTTTTCTTTTGCTCGACTTGGCGGGGGCACTACCGTGCTCCCAGAGACTTGTATTTACCTATGTTTTACAATCAAATAAATATTTTTTATTTTATAACCACAGTGTGAGAGCACTAGCGATCATATATCACAATTTTTGCCATCAATTGTCGATTTTCTATTACTAAATAACATTTCCACCGTCAGACGGTGATCCACTTGCTGGCGCTGGCGGGCTCGCTGGTGTCGTTCTTCATCCTGACGCTGGCCTACCAGTCCATCGGCGCGACCTTCCTCAACCTCCCCTCCACCTACCACGTCATGCTGAACACCATCAAGGAGCCCGTGTACTGGCTCGTGCTCGTCGTCACCACCGTGGCAGCAATAGCGCCCAGGTAACGTTATATTTGTTATGTTATTATTAGTGTATTCTTAACTTGTTTTTTGAAAACCGCACTTGTATTCTTCTGCCCTAAAGTCACTGCGATGGTATTAATGAATGTGTATTATTGTGCAGGATGGTGTATCACGGCATCCGCAACTCAGTACACCCGGGCAGCCTGGGCCGCGCCGTGGCCGCGCGCCGCCGGGCCAGCTCCTTCGCCGCGCACTACCGCTCCGCGCCACCGCACGCCACGCTCTACCGGTACACACACACACACACACACACATACACACACGAACACATATTGACACACACACACACATATACACACACACGAACACATATAGACACACACGTACATATATAGACACACACGTACACATATAGACACACACGAACACATATAGACACACACGTACACATATAGACACACACGTACACATATAGACACACACGAACACATATAGACACACACGAACACATATAGACACACGCGTACACATATAGACACACACGTACATATATAGACACACACGTACACATATAGACACACACGAACACATATAGACACACACGTACACATACAGGCACACAAACACATAGACGTATACCCAAATAGAATAACTCGTACATATATAGACACACACGTACACATATAGACACACACGAACACATATAGACACACACGTACACATATAGACACACACGAACACATATAGACACACACGAACACATATAGACACACACGAACACATATAGACACACGCGTACACATATAGACACACACGTACATATATAGACACACACGTACACATATAGACACACACGAACACATATAGACACACACGAACACATATAGACACACACGTACACATATAGACACACACGTACACATATAGACACACACGTACATATATAGACACACACGTACACATATAGACACACACGAACACATATAGACACACACGAACACATATAGACACACACGAACACATATAGACACACACGTACACATATAGACACACACGTACATATATAGACACACACGTACACATATAGACACACACGAACACATATAGACACACACGAACACATATAGACACACACGAACACATATAGACACACACGAACACATATAGACACACGCGTACACATATAGACACACACGTACATATATAGACACACACGTACACATATAGACACACACGAACACATATAGACACACACGAACACATATAGACACACACGTACACATATAGACACACACGTACACATATAGACACACACGTACATATATAGACACACACGTACACATATAGACACACACGTACACATATAGACACACACGAACACATATAGACACACACGTACACATATAGACACACACGTACATATATAGACACACACGTACACATATAGACACACACGAACACATATAGACACACACGTACACATATAGACACACACGTACATATATAGACACACACGTACACATATAGACACACACGAACACATATAGACACACACGAACACATATAGACACACACGAACACATATAGACACACACGTACACATATAGACACACACGTACATATATAGACACACACGTACACATATAGACACACACGAACACATATAGACACACACGTACACATATAGACACACACGAACACATATAGACACACACGTACACATATAGACACACACGTACATATATAGACACACACGTACACATATAGACACACACGAACACATATAGACACACACGTACACATACAGGCACACAAACACGTAGACGTATACCCAAATAGAATAACTCGATAACGTTATAATATGTTGTGTCATAGGGCGCGGGATGAAGACGATCTGCAGAAGCCGCAGCCGGACGTAGCCGCCATAACCTGACGCTGAGAGCCCCGCGCCGCCGCCGCCGCTTTCATTACCTCCACTCGTTACACTGAACCTAGGCTGTGATCTGTCTATAGACCTATTGTAATTACATGTAGATTATATTGTGCTTTTGTACTGCAAAGTGGGACCAACGCGTCGGAGTGACGCGGACCGCCCCGGGGCGGGCGCTATATGTGGAACGCTACGTGCTACGCGCTACGGACGAGTCGCTACGGGCTACGTGCCGCGAGCTACATGCTACGGGCTACACGCTACGTGCTACGCGTCCGGGGAGGTTACAGAGACTTAGCGCGCATTTATCTTAGCTCACATTTTTGCAAATTGAGTGATGTTGCGTCGTTTCTCACATAGTGTAAAAAGGAGCTAGGAATATATATATTATTTTTACAATGCGACTTCAGTCTGAATTCTTCGAGATTCATTTATCTTTGTAAATATTTTATGGCAAGTGTTCAAAACTATTACGTATAACCTACCATATCATCGAAACCACTTCCGATGTTGTTAGTTACCATATTATTATGTATTATAAATTTATCTGTGTAGCCACTGGTACACCAGTACATAGTACTTAGGTGGCCGCTCTCATAGATCTGCCAACGTTGTTGATGTTATGTATAGGTTGTTAATTTTAATCAGTATTTTGCATGTCAATGTACTTGAACCATTGATTTAGAGCCGATAAGACGCGTTCGATATAATTAAGATTACTTATATTTATTACAGTTATATAGAAAATCTTCAGCATTATACTTACAGTGAGCATGGTATACATTCGTACTTAGCAACATTGTCGCACAGGAATATGTTCAAGCGTACTTCAATTTTTAAAACGGCTCATATAAATGTTCTTCATAAGTGGCTAAAAAAAATATTCTAATCTTTTTTATAATAATGAATTCTATAGTATTCAAAAAAAAAGTCTATCTTAAATATACATGAGTTTTAAAAAATGCTGAATAGCGATGTGTGTTCACCCAGCAATACAAAAACACACTAAACTGTCATATTTTTAGTAATTCCAGTAACTGTTTGTTTTAGATTTGAACGTAACACGATGCTAACAGAATCCCTGAAGAACAATAGATGTTAGTGTTTTTAATTAATGTGTCTATTGTATACTTTGTAACATTTCGGACGAAATAACTGTGAAGTTGAAAGTATCGAAATTAGTAAAGACAATAATTACGAATGGGATATATTTACGCCAACTCAGTTTTAATATCATCTATAACTTCAGATATTTCGTTCGAACTGTGTTGTCGTTGTACGATAATGAACGTGATTGTTGATAAAATCTTGTATTTTTGTAGATGATTATGATGTGTGTGATATCGATTGACTTCCTTCTCAGAACGTTGATATTTATTCATAGCGAAACGCTGCCTTGCCTTAGACTGCACCCGGTATTGGGGCATACTATGTAAATCGTAGCGAGACACACTCGGCGACCTACCACGTTCAACTAGTCATCGTAAAGTATTATTAGATAGGGGAGTGAAACCGCTTCTAGTGTGACGATACCAAAATATTTAAGTGTCTTAAATAAACTTTTAGACACTGGCTATAGCTAGATTTGTGCCTTATGAATAGCTTTCTCAACAGGTTGTTTTAAGCGACAAAAACCTTTTTCAAACTAAAACTTTTGAACTAAACGAAATATCGCTCTCTAAATCCGACATTAATTGTATTAGGTTATGTATATAATAAATGATAATAATGACACATTCCAATAAATGCAAGTACAAAGTTATAATATTCTTAACTCCACAGATATATACTTTATTAGATAGACATTTTTAAAGTACGTAATAAGCGAATAAGTACCTTTTTCAAAACCACGCTTGTAATATATGTTTAGAGGTCAACAGAAACTTTGCTAGCGTATTTAAGGTTCTGTACAACTTAGGTGAGCGGTCATCTATTTATATTTAATATTTTTTGCAGCAAATATGACACTGAGAAATACCTGCACATTTCCAATAGTTTGTTAGGTGCAACTACGACTCTATATTTATTTGTTCCATTAAAGTCTTAATGCATTAGGTACGTTAGACCTACTTATTTATTGCAGTTACCAAGTAACTGCAATAAATAAATTTTTATCGAAGTAAATAATGGAAACTAAATAAAAAAATCTAATCAAATCATAGCTGGATATTTTTAAATTTTCCATTGGAACAAACTAACCCTTTAAAACATCTGTGACTGATGGACGGACGGACGGACAAGTTAGGTTGCTCTGTCTCACTCTCTCTATCGCAGTCGTTGAACACGAAGTCAATTGTAAAGAAACGTTTAATATGACAAGTGCCTTGAACGCAGCCGCCGCGTGTGTGTCGTCGAATATTTGTGAATAGACGATTCCTAAAAGATTAAACTATTTTTACTATCGTTTCTAGTTATGTACATAGAAACATATTATATTTCTATATGAATGAGATGATTGTTACATGTACAGTAGGATATTTTTATATGAAACAAATCTTTGTGTAAATAACTTGTATGTTCTAAGACTGTTGTTTATTTTAGAGCTTTTAATTTGTTCAGTTAAATTAAACTATGTAATAGGGTATTGTGATGAACACATGTATTTTCCAGTCATTTTATTATCATGCTGATCAACTATTATTAATTTAATTTTTATTCTTGCCATGTCAGTGCTTATATAGGTAATGAACAATGTCTGTTATAGCACCTGAGTTTTTTAAAGTATTTCACAGTTTATCTCTCGTGTGCTTGCAAGTAGTGCCGGTATCACGCAACATTTGTTTAGAAACTGTTTCGTAACTGTTTTCAATGTTTCGTAACAGTTGCAAAGATTATAAACATTGTTGCAGATATATGGGGATGTGTAATGCACGTGTTTTAATTTATAAGTAGTGTGTCGTAATAACAGTACTTTCACTTTTCCTCGGGCGACATTCTAACCCCGCGTTCACACTGACGACAAAACATGTCGCAAACATCTATCTTCCTCTAAATAACTCTCAGAGAGTGAGTGGGATAGGTAGCTGTTTGCAACATGTTTTGGCGTCAGTGGAAACGCGGAGTAACAATTTCCAACAATTGATTTTCAACATTTCAACAACTGTGTACTCGGTTAACTAGTTTTGCAACATTGATGAACATGTTTCGTGTTGCTAAACAAATGTTGCGGCTTTAGTATCGCAGATTTGAAATTATTAGAGCTTAATCATATTTTGTCTTGTTTCGAGTTTAAATCTTACTAATCTATTCAACGAAACGTAGTTTTTGTTAAAAACGTTTTAGTAAAACAAAAAATATTCTGCAATGAACATAATAATTTTAAAGCATTCTATCAATGTGAATTTGTCTCGTTGCTTTTTCCATCATATAGTAAATCATGTTGATTCCTACTTATACTAATATTGTGCATTTATGTTTTGTGATATTATCAAAACAAATTACAATTTTTCTTCATCGCTATGTAAAAAAAGTACTGTAATGACTAGAAAATACATCATATAGATGTTTTGTTTTATAATAATAACAAATTATTTAATTTCATTACAAATATTGTTTTATTCTTCTCCTCGTCGTAAATGTCTTTTCAATTTATCAATATTCTACAGATACCCGAAAAGTGGTTTGTGCAGATTAAGGCTGCGTTCCCGAAAGCGGGGGATAAGTGGGGGACAAAAGTGAATTAGAGTAAAAACGCTACACTAACACCGTCTGCGTAGTTTCTGTCCACTGCTTGTAGTCGAGACCGCAGCCTTTATTTAACATTGATACGATACTAGCCAAGTATAGATTTAAATTGAAGAATTTTCCTAAATTTTAGGTGACAAATAAAGCACTAGTAGTGGCAAGTGCGATCAGTAGCCCGATTCACGTAATTAAAACCGACTCTGAAACGGTTTCAACGATTACGAAACAGTTTTCCAGTGTTATGTGAATACTGTCAAGCCAACGTTTTAGAACGATTCTCGCCTAAAGAACATGTGTGTGAATACGGTGCAACTATTTTTCAATAGGAAGACTTCTAAAATCGGTCCGATCGACGGATGTGAATAGGAAAACTGTTTCAACGATTAAGTCGCTGCGACATCGCTACGGTTTTAATTACGTGAATCGGGCTACAGTGCGATTACATCTGGGTACAATGGAAGCCGAACGCAACAGAATTGAAAAAAGGTTATAATAATGAAGAAATGGGATTACATGTAAGTAGGTATATAATCATCTCTGTAATGTGAGAGGTGGACTAGTATTAAAGTCATTGCTTAGAAGATGGTGAAAATAGGCCGAAGACTACCAAAAAGGTAGAGCCTACATAATAGATAATATTATTCTAGAACATTCTTTAACGCCTAAACAATGTCTTCAGCTATATAATAATGGTCAATGGTCTACTTATTTAAATCGGATAGGTCCATGATAACATAAATCTTTTAACCAATTAAAGAGCCTGATGTATTCTCTTTTTATTAGTTGGTTACGTTATACGACTAGTGAAGTGTCTTAGGTATTACTTTGGGAAATTTATGTAACAAAAGTTATTCATAAAAAGATTGGAGCTTAATAAATTAAATCCTCCTTTCAATCATATTATAAACTTTTGTTTTGAACTATTAATTTTATGAACATAAATAATTCCTGTTTAGATAATTACAAAAATATACACAAGATTTTTTTTTATAAAACAATTGTCTCTGACAAATTTCAATATATTTAAATACAGACATAACAATAGAAAAATAACAAACAGATCCACTGGGCTAAAAAGGCCACTTCGTATCATAATATGATTCACGTTAGAAAATGCTAGAAATCTGGTCTAAATATTAGTTGCTTCCAGAGGGGCCTTTTTAGTCCGCTTTGAAATGTGTGTACAGTCAGCAATAAAAGTTGCTGAACACGATGAAATCTTCAAAACGCTTAAACATATACACATACTATCCAAAACTTACTGACACGAGATGTGGTAAGTAGTACGTGTTTCTATATACTGGACCATAATTTTTGTCCTGAGTGAATCTATTGAAAAGTAGGTGCTGTGTTGTTTTCAAAACTTGGCGGTGTTCAGCAACTTTCGTTGTTGACCGTACATATGTATTACAGTAGATAAAAAAACAACAACAAAACTAAAATATATTTTCTGCAATTAGAAACTATTAAATACTAATATTATGACGTACCCATGGCATACAATATACAACATGTATTATCTACTAAGTAGATTCCAAGATATCGATATTCTAGATAATAGAGATACAGAGAAGCGTCCTAGTACGAGTTTGACTCAATATTAGGTCTTTTGAAGTACAAGTTAAGAGGTCTATGACCATAAACAGACACAAATTGTAAATATCGATACACCGCGAAATGATCAGTTCTAAAACTTCGAGCTAATATTGCAAACATCGCTTTGTTATTGCAAGTTTAATTATATCGAAGCCAGACCCGTTGGTTCATAGATTAAGATATTCTCTCACGAAGCCCGTTAAATTATTGAAAATTGACCTTTATATCAATGACATAAAGGCCAAACTTCGTGTGGTAGAATGTCTTAATGCAACGCTTAATTTTTTAACAAAGATATGTAGAAATCTCCATTGTGATCCCCTGTCTAGTACATAATCAACAAAATTTTATAAGGCATGTACAGGTCAGGCAATACCAGTTAATAGTGTTCACATAATATTTCTTTAAAGATAAAATCATCTCCACAAACTTGATTTCTTCATCTCCACAAATTGTACAAAATACTAATTAAAACTTTTTGATTGAAAACTCTATGTACTCACGGCGACACCTCAAGCTATACAAATCTAGTTTACGCTGCTCTCTTGATGTATGGAAAGCCAATGCGAGATCAGCTTAAACTGGAATTGTAAAGCTTGACCTGTAGTGTAAGTACTACCTACTTACTTTTAATATATGGATAGGTAGGTATAAAAATTAATGTATCGCTCTGGAAAAAGTAGATACGGATTTACAGACTCGGGTGGTTTGTGGCTCTCAACTTCCGAAATGCATATTAATTTGGTAGTATCTAATCTTTCGCTTTCTACCTATGGCGAGGTAAACAATGACGAATTGACGACTAATTAACGTGAATTATCATACAAAATAGTGAGTCTTTCATAAACCAAAATATTCTTCCACACATTATCACAAAACCACGTGAATTTGAACCTAGTGGCGTGATGTTTTTCTTAAGATATAATCTCATAAGAATTACGGTTAAAAACAGCAGCTAAAACACCGCTTTGTATTAAAAGATAAACAAATTCCTCGAAAATGCTATCATGTCGGTCATTATATTACTTTGTTCAATAAATACGTAAGAATTAAAAATGCGACTCTAAGACAAGGCACTTACTTCACAAATTAATAAGTCATACAATTAAATTTAATTAGTTACATAATGGCAGTTTGTGAGCTATGAGAACATAATATTCTAGAAATATAAATTACTATAAATCCTGTATCATTTGCAGGTCTGGCTGATGCGCTGAATATTAATTAAACTATTACACTACCAAAACAATATTCTATAACAAGTGTTATCACTAACACTCGATTATTTTATAAAAGTTACTAAAATCACTGTATGAGGCGCAGTATGACGTTCACAACATCGACGGTCGGTTCATTGACGAGGACGATGTCGAATTTGTTGAGATAATTGTTGAGGTTGCTCTCGGCGTTTTGACTGAGGAAGCCTACTTTGAGGACGACGTTGCAGTGGTCCATGCCGTCGGCCATGCCGGCGTCCCCGATGTTGTCCCCCATGAGGACCACGTTGCAGCGCTGCTGTACCATGTCGTAGTACTCCGTGTGCTTGATCGCGGTCTCGTTCTTGTTGTACGTGTGAATCACCTCGCCCTTAATCCCCACTATGTAGTCGTTCTCGTCCATTGCGAGGAAGTTGGACACGATCTTTAAATGTAAAACATTGAATATTACATATTAATTAAATATTATAATGGTATAGTGGATTGGTGGCCGAGGCCCGGTTTAACGACGATTTAAATTCGGACGGATACGCTCCGAAGGTTTATTGTTGAAAATAAGTGAATGCTGAGTAGAATAAATACTTTGGAAATGAGTTCCATGCGTAGTATGTGCGGTGTAAGTAGGAATGAGACTGTAGAATAGTGTGATAGACAACTTTGCAGACTGAAAGATGATAAAGTGACACGAATTGAAAGGAATATGCTAAGATGGTTTGGGCTTGTTGACAGAATGAATGAAAGACGATTAACAAATGGAATTTATAAGGCGAAGGTCAGCGGCAGCGTCGGAAGAGATTCCTAGAACGA
This sequence comes from Subacronicta megacephala, assembly GCA_958496365.1. Lineage (NCBI taxonomy): Eukaryota > Metazoa > Arthropoda > Insecta > Lepidoptera > Noctuidae > Subacronicta > Subacronicta megacephala. The sequence continues at coordinate 15,231,076 of OY292519.1, read as the reverse complement.
TCGATCTTATCGGCGAGGTCCTCCAAAAAGGTCAGGTGCGTAGTGCATTTTATACACACGCGCCGGTTGCGAGTAAACCGGCGCATGTGTACGAAATGATGTATGAATGTGGAAGAAGCGAAAGTGATATGCAAGTCTTAGAAAGTGGCGGTGGTGACCCCTCGTATTATTATATTTCCTATCTTTAGACATCGGCCAGTTTAATTGACTTGTGGGAACCTTATTCATCACTAACACCTATGCTAATATGTACTGTAAAGGCGGAGGAAGACATTTGCGTGGGCCTGCGTAGTCCCCTACAATGCCAATGCCGAGGACTGGCTGTGTCAAAACCAACTTGAGCGCGGTGCTGCCGCTTGTGGCATGCGACAGCTCTTACGAAATGTACAGAAATCATGTTGAAGGATGCAATGACTTGAATGCCGACGCCGCTTGGTCTAATTTCCATAAATTGTAGTATATTTATACACACGCATAATTATACAAGAAATATGAATATAATTAAATTAAGGTCAGCGTTATCTTGGAATATTTACTATAAAAATTAGAGTCCAATTACTGGACTTAAGACTGGAATTCAAAAGAGAATACCAGTCAGAACTCTGTGTATGTTGATAAATTTACAGCCATTTGACCGATAGTCACGTTCTTTCCTACAGATAATAATGTATTTTTACTACTTTTAAACCCTGTTGTCCACAACAAAAAATTATTACCTTATCTAATATTTCATAAGTCTCGGTTTCTTTGTGGTGTGGAAAAAAGACTATTAAAAATAGTCTGTTGAAAGTTGATAAAACATTGTTCATGTTGCAATAATCTAACAAGAAGGCTGTCTGACGCAAACAAAATGAAAACGATAGTTCTGGTACAAAGAAACCACTATTTTAAGTTGAATGTATACATTTGATATGATTTACTTTTTCCTGACTTGGTCCTAAGCGCGACTGCTAAACTCCTGGGTTCGATTCCCAGGTCGAGGAGTGTATTGGGTTTTTCTATGACATTCTCAGTAGCTCGGGCTCTGGATTTGTGGCTCGCCCCCTATTACAAGGGACCTTAACAAATCAGCGGAGTGTGGGTGTACATAAGTACACCTCTGCCTAACCCTTCAGGGAATACAGGCGTGAAGGTATGTGATATTATTATTAATTCTTTTATATTTGGATAGGCTTGATATTAACCACTATCTCACCCGTCGTTAAGTGACGATGCTTGTATCACAAAATAGTAATCGTGATATCGTTGGGTTTATCAACGTAATTATCTAGGTGTAATAGCTTTCTAATTTTCTTTATTCTTAGTATACGATAAAGGGACAATATTATTTGATCCTCTAGTATCTAAATGATCTATTGTAAATGTGCACTTGTTTTTATTTATCGGTCTTTTTTTACGATTGATGGTAATTATATCCAATTTACGCACTTGTAATATTATGTTTCTGCTTAAAAATCACGCTGCAAAATTGGTTGACAGCAGTCTAATTTAGATAGTTGAGAACCATCCAGAAACAGCAACGAGTAATGATCGTATTATAAAAAAAGAAAAATATCTAAATTGTATTATTCTCTTAGTTTCGGGGCCCTATTAACCTTTTGAACGCCATTGTCACATATATGTGACAAACGAAATCTTACCCTGAACGCCAACGTCACAAATATATGACAAATATACGTCGCACCATATTATGAAATAAACAATTTAATCATTACTTTAGTGTGTTTTCACTACTTTGTGGAATTTGACAGAAAAAGTGGCCTGGCGTCAGGGGTACGGCGATACGTTTATACTCTGGCGTTCAAAAGGTTAAATAAGCTTGAAAGATTAGGCCCCGAAGCTAAGAGAACTGCATTTATTTGTTTTTTTTTAACAGCCAAAACAAATCAAAATATGGATTTATTTGATATATTTTATGTCCCAGAGAAAGAGGGTCAATTATTATAAAAGATAGCTAATCGGTTTTTTTTTCATAATTTTAATTATCGTTTAATGCCTATAAACTTCACTTGTGTAGACTATCGTATGGCCATACCATACGATAGTCTACGATAGTATGGTATCGGTATTTTATGGTATGGGTATTGTAAAGAGCGGGTTGTTATCAGCGACTGCAGAACAAAGCGTTTTACAAAATAATCACGAAATGCAACATACCTTTACAACTGTGTGAATAGTTAGGGAAAGGTACACTGATGTCGGTATCTGGATATTAGTAGGTAACTGAGTAAGTGCCTTTTGTCAAGAATTTCCAAAACAGCATTTGATGTTGTGCTTAATAAAAGGCAGCTGCTGATAGAACCCATAAAAAAAACCAATAACACTGCGAAATTAACACCTTAGATATTATGATAAAAGAAATTGTTTATTAAAGATTGGATGATGTAAATTCACACTGATACCAAAACGCCTATTTCCCCCAAGTGGTGAGGCAAAGGTGTACTACTGTACACCCACGGGCAAGCCTACTACCATTACCCAGGCACAAATCCAGACTCCAAACTACTACTAAGAATTTCATAGAAAAACCCAATAACACTTACAACATGGGTATCGAACCCAGGAGGATCAGAACCCTCTAGCGGTCAAGACCTAGACTTATTAGACAGTCTAATTACAAAAATAAAAAAATATATTATCATAAATATAACAATAGAACTGTTTTTCATGAGAATAATAATGTTTACCTTGACATGAGGTAGCAAGAAGTTAGCAGCCATCATGGCAGCCACCACGGACTCACCGAGCCCTGCTGAAAACACCAGCACAGGGACCTGGTGGGACTGGCTCCATTCTATCATATCCCTCACACCCTTCCTATAAAATTTTATTAAGGCTAAACCGTCGGGGATTCGCGAAATTCAATTTTTTCTTGGGTTTTTGCAAATTTTTCGGCTATAACACATTCTCAGTGCAGTGATAGCCTTATGATATGACCATTGGACTGCCAAGTCAAAGGTCTCGAGTTCGAATCCAAGGCACGCACCTCTGACTTTTCGAAGTCATGTGCGTATTAATAATTAATTATCACGCGCTTAAACGGTGCAGGAAAACATCGTGAGGAAACCTGCATGCCTGATAGATTTTCTCGACGGCGTGTGAAGTCTGCCAACCCGCAGTAGGCTAGCGTGGTGGACTATAGCCTAATCCCTCTCGCTCTGAGAGGAGACCCATGCCCAGCAGTGGGACAATGTAATGGGTTGATGATGAACACATTCTAGGTACATTCGCCAGCAGGTCAACGTATACAAAACTGTCAAATTTCTCCAAATGATTTTAAACCTTAAATAGTTGAAGATAAAGTTCAAAATCAACTGAATTTGAAATTTTGTGGTAACGATGTGCTGGCCACCGTACATAGCAGAAGAAATTGCAACATCAACAATAAGTTATTCACAACTGAGTATTAAAACTTTTGCTTAAAAATCGTTGTCGTTGAAGATTTTGGTGTAAAATAGTGGATTCCGCGAAAAATTACAATTGACACCTAAATCTCCTATGATGGCAATTTTTCAAGCAATCGTTTTGATACTCAATTGTGAATAAGTTATTGTTGATGTCGTAATTTCTATTGCATGAACCTATTATAGAATGTGATATAGCCGCAAATTTTTCCAAAACCCATGAAAATTTTGAATTTCGCACCCAACCCTGACGCTTTGGCCTTAACATAAAAAATTAAAATTTTTCATAAACTTTTCAATAAAAAAATAATAATAGCTATACATATAATTCGTTAAGAGACATTGCGATTATGTATGGTATTTACACTTTATTCACTCATTTAATTCATAATTTGCTAATTTAAATACCATGGAGACAAGATGCAATGCAATGTTACTACAAATCAGGTTGCCGAGCCCAAATATTGCCAGACAGATTTAGAAGGAAATTCTGCCCTTATTGGCTGACAATGGTATTTAAAAGAAAACAATAATGGATACATATTTTTTTCCTTGCATGCTTTATTCATCTTCTTTTAGCAAGCACAATAGCCTTTAAATATATACAGGCCGGGCTTGTACATAACTGTAAAAATCTGGCCACCAGGCAATCTTTTCTAGCAACTTTGGGAATTATTCAACACCTACATTGTTACTTTTGTAGATACAACTAATTATTTTTTTATATATTTTACCTGAAGCAGTCAATCATTCTGTGTGCTGAATTCATTAGTTCATCTCTTGGGAATTTCACACCCCTAAAAACAGAATAAATTATAAGTACATATATACTAAAATATAAAAGGGATATTCAAATAGCAAGGTTCAATAAGAGCCTCCACAAATAAAAGCCTCACTCTTTTACTTAATTAAAAAGAGCTTCACTATTTATCTGCTGACTGTCTATTCATTTTACTATAACTTTGCTTAAAAAGTTTATACTTTTGTAATTATTGTTATTAAATGTGTCCGGTACAAATAACCTGCCTACCCGAGAGGGTGTTGATAACCACTCCACAGTTTTTAACTATTGCTGTTATCTGGATTTAGAATAATTTGTTGTATTATGTTCCATGTTCCAAAATAAATAAATAAACAATAACTAACATGTGCAGGCATATTATAATATGAATAGGAGAATATGATATACGAGAGTAGGTAAACATCAAACGTTCTGTAAAATTGATTAACCCTTGTTATTTCTACCTTTGATGATTTTTGTATCCAATAACATAATGAATACAAATGGGTGTTATATTTCCTTGTTACTGAAAACATAAGACAACTGTTACTCACTTGAGAAGTGCATGGGCAGCCACATACCAATCAATCATATGTTTGGTTTTCTCCTCAATACTCATGACAGGGTCACACTCAATTGGCTTGTAGATGCCCGCCAGCCGGTTGTCTTCATCTTTGTAGTGCTGTGGTATTGATGGACACTCACGGAACATACCTATGGTTAAGGTTTTGATAATATCTCAAATTATCAAGCTGAAAGGACTAACAGTACAAGACAACATCAATGATCCTAATAGGAGCTGTAGATACTGTCAAAAATGCTAGTAATCCCACACAAGCTAGCCTGAAGCAATATTTGATGGAAATTATTCATAAAAATGATACACCAGATACAGTTACAAACCCTAAGGCTACTCTCTGACCAAACATTGTAATATTCAAATACAATAGTAATCCGTGAATATCTTACCAAAACTAGTGAGCACGAGTTTTCCATTATCCAATGTGTGTCTCGTCAATGTGTGATCGAAATCTGTTACAATCTGCAGCTTATTAGGCCCGTCCACAATCATCTTGTTTATTTTCTGTAGCAGTTCCGCGCCATTGCGGATGTGTACATTCACTTTTTGGAGTTCAGGTAAATCCTTCAAACTCAATAGTAAGTTCATAGCTACAAACAGGCAAATTATTCTCCTTCTATTATGTCAATATTTGGGTTAAATTGGCAAAAATGTTTACCATTACAGCTGGATAATAAAATTAAGCACAAACTCGTAATTTTGATAGAAACAATCGAATGGATACCTGCTTTTGTAATGTCACTGATGATAAACTAATATTTCAATTTTATTGATAAATTTTGTAATAATATTCCCTCAGTAATACAGAGCTTGTAGCGTTATTTTGTGAATAAATATAGAAGAAACGAAGAAACAACCCACGTACAACCTTGAATAGGTACTGATAAAAGAAAACTGTCAACTTTTACACCTAACACGGCTGTCACTTGTCAATCTGTCAAGTGTGAGTGTCATCGTTTTGTTTGCCAGTCTCCCGACGGCAAAAAAATCACAACAAAAAAAAAGGTAAAAATAATCATATTAAATAAATTATAATTTATAAATAAAATATTGATTCAAAACAAAAGGAAAAACGATATTGGATGTGTTAAATATGTTAGACTAGCCAACTATCCAACTTTTTTGGTTAGTCGAGTTAAATATTTACAGTATTTTCACTAGAGACGCATACTCTAATCTAATCTGATACTTTACAACATCGAGACGACTCCTGATTGATTGAAGCAAAGGTGCACTCGGCTGCTAGTAAAGCTTCCAGTTTAAGGTGATCTCGCATTGAGAGATCGTAGAGATCGTATTTCGAGGCCCGGTAATGCTTACGCCAAAACTAACCAAAGGAAGCAGCTACTACTACCTACCTGCCTTTTCTTCAAGCATCACATTGTCATAAATACGTATACACAGCTACACATCAAGCTATACAAATCCAGTATAGGCTGGCCTTTGCTTAAGGTGTGTACGTGCAACAGTTAATTTAAAATATTCATTATCACACATTCAAATTTTTCATTATTTCAAGAGCGGCCGGGCGCAGGATTTATTTTGTTTATTCTAGAGTAAATCGTCGTATGACACACGGCTAAACATCAAGCTATACAAATCCAGTTTAGACATATCTCCCATTGTAGACTTTCCGTAGAATTTAAGGCCAGTCTATACTGGATTTATACAGCTTGATGTGTAGCCGTGCGTACATACATACGGCTACGTATCAAGCTTGTACTTTACAATATTATATGTAGGCTTTCCAAACTATCGAGAGGTACTATTTCAGTTTTCGCCCGTATTCAGTCACAATAGCAGTGATTTTTGTAGAACACGTGCATTGTTTGATGTATGTCGTGTGTACAATTGCAAGAAAGTTGTAGCTCCAATGGAGATGTAGGGTAGGTAAATAAATGTACATAAAAACAAAATTTCAAAATATTCATATTATAATGTATTTATATTTTTGTTATTTTTTGCTCTTCAGTATCACAAATGTATACAAGATTTACATTCCATTAGGTTACAATTATGCATTAACAGTACCTAGTATATAATTAAATTATCGATTAAATATAAAACAACTCATTCCAATGTTCTACCACAAGCACAAGTAGCCACCAGTGGGAATGTCTAAATTATTAGAGGATGAAAAATGTAAGTAGGTATCACTGTGAATATATTGATACAAAATAATATATAATATGTATATATATTTATAATAATGTACAGTTAAGTTTTGTTAGTCTCGAAAAAATATGGTGTTATAGATAATTGGAGTAGAAGCCTTTGGCCTATATATATATAGAAATGTGGGGTATATAGTGCACTTCTGCCTAACCCTTCGGAGAATACAGGCGTGATGGTATGATATTGGAATATTTATTTTATAAACTGTACACGTCGAAAATTGAATACCTTAAATAAAAATCAGGCAAAAGAAAAGGTAACCATAGAAATACTAGATTTTTCAGCATTAACTCGCATTTGTTTTATCAAACCATCTGAATAACCATAAAAATCATATGGTTCTAGGTTCTACTCAAATTATACAAAACACAGGTGTATAAAATACAGGATTTAAAAAGCCGTGCAGATTTTTTGTTTTTTTATTCTTCTATCTTCTTCAAGTTTCAATATTCAAATCATGAACGTAAAAAACATTAGAACGAAATTGTCAACATTTGCGATCAATCATTGTGTCGTCGTCGCGTTGAGCTTAAATCGTCCTATATCATAAAATTAAACTCATTTCTTTATTATTTTTAAATACACGTGTTTATGAAATATTAATCAGATTTTCGCACCGGTTAAAAATCCTGTATATTTTTCCTACATAAGTGATTAATGTAATATTGGGGCAGGATGAGATGCGATCGAATGATGTTGCTGTGTTTTTTTTACTTACATAATATTCACAATAGTTCCCTTAGTGATACTTATGTTAGAAACAACTGTAATTGCAATCAAAATACCCATGTCGTAAAAAAGAGAATAAGGCATAATGAAAAGAGGATTCTTCTACAACAGTGTGAAACAACAGGTTTCAAACATGAAACATATTTATTCGAAGGTACTGCCGCAAAAACAATGACCCTAGAATTTTAAAAATAAATTATTACTATCAAAATATAAATTAATCAAATATCTAATATACAAACCAATCTTTGAAACTAAAACAAGATTTAAAACTAATTGTCCCTTTAAGTTGATGTATTCGTGTATAATTAACTCACAACCGTGCAAGGGGAATAACGAAAATTGAAAATCAATAGTATGAAGTCAATTTCAAATAAAAAATATACATATTATGTACTTGATTTAAGATTTAAAACATTAATCAAGAATTAGTGTACATCATTGTTATAATTGATTGTATAACAATATTTCTACTGTAATTTACGGGTGCAATTATATGCCTTAAAGAGAAGTAGTGTAATATGATGAAGCCAGTTTAAATAAACATATTATTATATATCATCCTCGTACAAGATGTACGCGAGCGACACGCGTACTGGCGCCCGACGGGGACTAAACGTGTACAATGTAACATTGCTCTAGTCTTGATATATGTGGCAAATATATTAGTATACAATAAGTAAATATATATCAATTTTAATGTAATAATATAAATATTGTATGAACCTAAACAGTTATTCTATTGTGAATTTCAAACGTAGTTAAAATCAGTGCCTGTTACAGTAAAAAGCAGTCAAAAAAAGTACATACATGAGCGAACATTGCTAATCTTGCACAAATCAAAAACTAAGTGACTTTATACAAACATTATATATAATGTACAGGTATATGATCCATTTTATATGTTCTTATTAGTTATATGAAGACAGTCAGTTGCAATTTAAATTGTTAAACAATTGACTAAGATTGATCCCTTGCAAACATGTGTACCTAGTGATAAATATACCCATGTATACCCTTGTAGCGTATTTACTATCTGCAAGTGATTGTCTCCTAAAACTAAACGATCGTAGTCCGGTGAACATTGCTTTATGTTGTCAATCATCGCTGATGCGTCGTCCCTTTTTAGTCTTCTTTTTCTGCATAGCTTCCATCCTCATGTCTTCTAAGTCCTCCATAATACCTACAAAAAAATAATATACGTCCTAAATATGTACAAGCTTGTGACGAAACTTCTTCAAAGAAAACTCTTTTAATAAAAAAAAATGCGTTAATATCTTATGCGGACACTGAAATGATTCGGGCGGTCGTCACACGTCGAGGTAGAGGTCTAACAATGCCCTGCACGAAAATGGATTACTTTAAGAACAAAAATATTACAATATTACACTTTACTAGTGTTTGTGCTGCAATGTTACTATAAACTCAGACACGACCTGTACTAATCGCGCGATCGGTCTAGGTACGGGCATTTATGGTGAAGAAATCACGCTTTGTACGGAACGACACGTCCGCTGTGTCGTGCGTTCGCGTAATTTATGCACTAGTTGGCCAACAGATCCGGCCGTTTAGATACATGTCAATTTCGTGTCTATGAGGTGTCTGAGAGACTATAGGACGGTATAGGACCGAGAACAAATTTGTGTGGGTTGTCTCTATAGCTCTAAAAAGCTACCACTGCTACTGGGGTAAAAGCTACCACAAATTGGATCCCACATCGGGGGACGGAGATGGCGAGATGAAATAGACTCTTTCTAGAAATATTAGGTCACTAAAACAGGCTTGGAAAGAGGGAAGGGAACCCTTTGCCCAGCAATGGGACGAAATGGGCTAGAATAATATCTCTATACGACTTTTTTGCATGTGAGAGTAGACATTAGAGTGGCTTGTAATTTATAGACCAAAGGATCTCTATGGATGTGTGCGTGCCGGTGTTTGGTGTTACCGAATCCTTAATATAATTAAATGACTACCTATCAGTTTCACTCGCCAACCGTCGACGGAAGAACCGCTACATTATAATAATAGTAATGATATCAGTTAAATAGTACGCTACATTGCTATTGCTTACATAATATGACATGGCTTACATTGATTTGAGCGATTTTCTGACAGCGATTGAAACTATCGCTTCTCGTACTTCCGCTTCTTATCCAGTAGCGAACCATGCATTAATTAATATAGGACTAGCCGCGACACATACCAGCATATTTATCATTGTTTAATTTCAATGCCATAGTAAAGGGGGCTACAGGGAGCCAATAAAAAAAATATAATTCAATGATTAAAATTGTATATAGTTGAGTTTATTGATAGAGAACCGTTGTGTGATATTTAATATAAAAAAAATATGCTTTGATGGCTAATTCCTATGATTATTTCGGTAGAATGAACATTTGTTTTATGTTGAAGTTCTAATTAATAATAACTCAATGTAACAAGTGCCATTCCGTAGCGTTGAAAGCATCCTGAAGACATAAAAAGAATGGCATTGCCAATCCCGGATATTGGACCACTTGACAAATATCAATAGCATACATTTCATAGTTTACAAGACATTAAATTAACGTTATAGTTATGTTAGATATTATTATTGTACCTATTGTCAATAGAGCATAGATTAGGTAGAAAGCCGCGCAAGTTCCGCGCGCGCCGCGATACTTACCTATGTGTGCGTAACAATTCCAGGAAATGCATGTCGATTGTTATTCCCTAATTTCGCAATAAAATTTAGTATGCAACTGACTCGCGGTTTGATTGTACGTGTCCCGCTCTCTCCTCAAATACGCAACAGTGGCGACGAGATCGAACCTTCTTCTTCTTCTTTCTTTTGCTGAAAGATGTTTTCAAATGGAGCTTTTGGTACTCTTACCAGTTTTGACCATCTCACGTGTGAATGGGAAACCTACAAGTCGCGCCTCGCGCAGTGGTTCATTGCGAACGACGTAGATGATGCGGCCGATAAATCCAAGATCAAACGAAGAGCAATATTGTTGAGTGCGTTGAGTGAGTCGAGCTACAAGCTAGCGAGTGACCTGGCGTTGCCGCAAAAACTAGAGGAGGTGGAGTACGACGAGATTATCAAACTACTGGATAGTCACTTTACTCCAAAGCGCCTCGGGTTTGCCGAGAGATTTAACTTTTACTCGGCCATGCAGCGACCAGGCGAAAGTCATACTCATTGGGCAGCAAGGATTAGGGGATTGGCAGCACACTGCGGGTTCAAACATTTGGAAGAGGCCCTTCTAGACAAGTTTGTCATGGGAATGGCAGCGGGTCCCGAGCGTGACAAGTTATTCGCGAAGGAACTGCAGGAACTGACGCTGGTTAAAGCTGTAGAACTGGCGGAGAGCGTGCGTGCGGCGCGAAAAGCGTCCACCAGCGCGACCAACGGCAGCGGCTCGGGCTGCGCGAACAGCGCGCTCGCGGCGGCGTCGGCGTCCGGCGCAGCGGCTATCGACGGCGTGTTCAGTATCTCCAAGAACGAAAAGTGCAGTGTGTGCGGTTATACCAATCATAAGTCCAATCAGTGCCGGTTCAAAAATTACAAGTGCAAAAAGTGTAGCCGAAAAGGCCATTTAAGTAAAATGTGTGCGGCTAATTCGAAAGTAAATTATGTCGAGAAAGGTATTGCGGAGGTCGGAGACGATGGTGAGTCATATGTTTACAATATCAAGTGTGTTAGGGGTAGACCGATGTCGGAAGTCGTAAAGGTCAATGACATATTATTAGAGTTTGAGATAGACAGCGGCTCAGCAGTTAATGTCATCTCTGATAAAACTTATGACACTTATTTTAGAGAAGTACCATTGTCCGACACTGATAAAAAATTATTTAGTTACACGGGAAATAAAATGACAACATTAGGTTGTGTCCGCTTGCCTGTAACATATGTAGGCTGCACGCATATTCTCGAGTTTTTCGTGGTAAGCGGGGGCGGGCCGCCGCTCCTCGGCCGCGAGTTTATACGTGTATTTAACTTAGAATTTGCCCCGGCGTCAACGGTTAATTATTTAGGTAAATCGGAGGTCCGCACGCGCACGGATATCGTGTCCCAATTTCCTAAATTATTTTCTGATAAATTAGGGTGCTTTAACAAATACGAAGTTTCTTTAAACTTAAAGCCTAATACAAAGTTATTATTTTTTAAAGCACGACCTGTCGCATTCGCTCTAAGAGAGAAAATTGATTTAGAATTAAATCGTCTTGTGGCCTTAGGTATATTAAAACCAGTTGAATATTCGGAATGTGCCTCTCCGATTGTTCCTGTTTTAAAAAAAGACGGCAGCGTCAGGATTTGTGCTGATTACTCAGTGACAATTAATAAGCAATTACTCATTGAAAAGTATCCATTGCCCACCGTTAATGAAATGTTCTCCAAATTACACGGAGGGGAACAATTCACCAAGCTGGACCTGTCGAGAGCATACAATCAGTTTACGCTCAAAGAAGAGTCGCAGTCGCTTACATGCATAAATACACATCGTGGTCTATTTAAATATACTAGGTTAGTGTTTGGCCTATCCAGCGCTCCGGCAATTTTCCAGCGCGCAATGGAGTGCGTACTTGCAGGTTTAGACGGAGTTTTAGTTTTTTTTGACGATATTTTAATAACCGGTAACAATAGAATTGAGCATGAAAATAGGTTAAAATTAGTTTTACAGCGGTTAGAAGACGCAGGTTTAACACTTCAGCAAGAAAAATGTGAATACTTCAAAGACGAAATTTGTTACCTCGGTCATATTATCAATAAACATGGAATAAGAAAATCACCCGATAAAGTTGATGCTATATTAAACGCTCCAAAACCGTGTAATAGTTCACAATTACAATCTTTTCTTGGGTTAGTTAACTATTATAGAAGTTTCGTTCCAAATGCTTCCTCATTATTATGCCCATTGTATGAATTACTGCATAAGAATAAAAAATGGGAATGGACTCTAGCCCATGATGAGGCATTTGAACGAATAAAGAAACTCCTTGCATCTGATCAACTATTAACCCATTTCGATCCTTGTGCGAAATTGATTTTAACCGTGGACGCGTCGCCATACGGGTTAGGTGCCATATTATCACAGGTATCGCGGTCCGACGGCCGCGAGAGGCCTATTGCATTCGCTTCAAGGACGCTCACGTCAGCCGAGAAAAATTATTCTCAGTTGCAAAAAGAAGCTACCGCTATTATTTATGGGGTAAGAAGATTCCACCAGTACTTATATGGCCGTGTTGTACCATTCATATTACGTACGGATCATAAGCCGCTAATATCAATCTTTGGGCCGTACCGCGGCATCCCTGAAGTGTCGGCTAATAGGCTACAACGGTATGCGTTATTCTTATCGGCGTACAATTATACCATCGAATATGTTCGTAGTGGTGACAACAGTGCGGACTATTTATCCCGGGCGGTCTTATCAAGTGTTACTAATCAGCCAAGTGAGCAAAAGAGTAGGGAGGACCGTAACTGTGAAGAGTGCGCGGCGTATGTTAACTTTGTTGTTGAAGGTAGTTTACCAATTACATTAAATCAATTGCGTTGTGAGACCGAACGCGATGAGACTTTAAGGAAAGTTAAAAATTATGTTTTGCATGGATGGCCGCGTAAATCACATGACCGTGAATTGAAACCGTATTTTGACTGCCGTTTACAATTAGCACTAGAAAATGAATGCTTAATGCGAGGTCATAAAGTAGTGATTCCGCACTCGCTAAGGGACAGAGTATGTAGGGAACTCCATGACTCTCATTTCGGGGTGGTGAAAATGAAAGCTGACGCACGTAAACGGTTTTGGTTTCCCGGCGTGGACGCGGCACTAGAGCGGTTGGCGGCAGCATGCAGTGTATGTGCACAACTGCGACCCTCCCCGAGCCGCGCACCGCCCTCACCCTGGCCATACCCACCGTATGCGTTTTATAGGATACATTTAGATTTTCTCGGTCCTTTTAATAATAAAATGTTTTTAGTTGTTGTGGACGCATTTTCTAAGTGGATAGAATGTTACATAGTCAGCTCGTCATACGGATCAAAAACCGTGATAAGCAAATTATGCGATTTTATGTCTAGGGTAGGGGTACCTCATACCTTGGTGACCGACAATGGTACTTCTTTCACATCTCAGGAGTTTGAAGATTTTTGTTCATTAAATGGTATTCACCATGTTTTGTCACCCGCATATCATCCGTCAAGTAACGGACAAGCAGAAAGCTTTGTAAAAATTATAAAAAAACGTCTTAAGAGCCTCATATTAGAAACAGATAGTATATCTCTTCAAGATAAGTTAGCAAAATTTTTATTTGATTATAGAAACTCAAAAAATAGTACGACTGGCAAATCCCCAGCGGAGTTAATTTACGGCAGACCTTTACGTTCGCGACTAGATTTGATAAATCCATGTCAAGTCGGTCCAACTTCCGCAAACCTTTCTCAGACAGTCGAGAAGAATCAGTCTGTACAGATTAAAAATAAAGGAGGGCAGATAAGACCTAAATTTAGAATAGGTAACGAAGTTTGGGTTAAACGTTTCTTTGGAAACAATCGATTCTGTTGGGTAAAAGGCATAGTAAAAGAAGAAATTGGAAATGTTATGTATTTAGTATACATTCCGGAATTTAATCGCGATGTTACGCGACACATTGACCAGATTCTTCGTTTTGAAGCGGAAGAAAACTTGACTGAGCCAAATGTCAACAACGATTGGGACTTAGATGTAGAACTTCATGACAACGTGTCACCGCAGTCGCAAACATCCACCGGTTCAAGTGAGGAACCACATTCCGAAGATGTATCCCAACCAGAGGAAGAGGAGGTTGAGCGGTCAGAGTCGCAAGCACCAACAACGCCAATGGCTTCCGGGGAGAGGTGTTCGGACTCGGACACATCAATACCACACGCCTCATCAGACAATGAAAACGAAACAGAAGCCAACCAACAGAATCGTCGTTCAAAGCGGCACATGCTGCCTATTAATTATAAGCCATTTTTCTGAACTATGTGAGGGAGGGATTGTTAGATATTATTATTGTACCTATTGTCAATAGAGCATAGATTAGGTAGAAAGCCGCGCAAGTTCCGCGCGCGCCGCGATACTTACCTATGTGTGCGTAACAATTCCAGGAAATGCATGTCGATTGTTATTCCCTAATTTCGCAATAAAATTTAGTATGCAACTGACTCGCGGTTTGATTGTACGTGTCCCGCTCTCTCCTCAAATACGCAACAAGTTACTAGTAGCGGGTTCGTAAAAAACTAACAACTTATAAAAGCCCTCTGGATTTAATGTATACTTCGGTGATTGCAAACAAATGCCGAGTATAGACTTACCAATCTTTTTACTTATATATTCTTCCCGTTGCTGGCGCGCGAAGCTGGACTCCATCATTGGATCGTCATCGTCGTCCATGTCCCGATATCTGGAAATATTAGAGTTTATCACTAAACTGACCAAATGCTGGCTAAAATAATCATTTCTAACAGGAAATAAATATTGTGCATGTGATTCTTAAATGAAATATGTTTATTTGGGACTTTTACTGCTGAGAACTTTTTTCCAGAGGCAGAAATTATAGACTGCCACTTGTTACGACTCTTGCATATCTCTCGCTTCTGCCACATTCATACATCTTTACATACACACGCGCCAGTTGCGATACATGCTTTAATCATTATGATTATTTATAAAATACAATAGAAAATTTTAATTTTAGCTGTTCATTATTATCAACCCATATATCAGGCACGGGTCTCCTCTCAGAATGAGAGTAATTAGGCTATAGTCCACCACGTAAGCATAATACGGGTTATTCGCCCACAATGCCTCGGCAGAAACCCATAAGTCAGCGAAATAAAACTACTTTTTACGGATTTTATCGCGTTATATTGATATTTTACTTGATAAGGCCCAGCACTACATCAGATTTGATAAACCACAAGTCCTTGCAAAAGAAAACCGATTCCATCCTAGGATGATTCGCTGGGCTATTGAAATTATAAAACATCCTAATTTCAATAGAGAAGATGGCTGGGTCCTACCATCTGCTTGGAACCCCATCATAGATTCCATTAAATCTAAATCCAAGCACAAGACTGCGAGACCTAATGGTGAGCTCATTCTGCGTGACCAGATCAAATAATACTCAAACAAATGTAGGGTAGCTGTTGATAATTTTGAAATTTGGACGACCAACAACTCAGTCCACCCGTGACCATGGATGCTGTAAAGGATCCGAAACGTCGGGAATTTAAAAATATAACGCGATAAAATCCGTAAAAAGTAGTTTTATTTCAATGTCTGATATTCGCGTAAGTGTTAGAAACCAGTATGTCAGCGTATAGTTGCTAGGTATGCTATGATCTCCAGCCCGTCTTCTTAAAACTAAAAATATCTATTATGAACTTACTTGGACTTGTCATAACCGAATATCTCCTTTATGTGTCTGGAGTAGTCCATTTCTTCGTCACCATCATCAATGAAGTCGTCCAACTCAGAGTCATACTCTGACTCCGAATCTAATGCGCGCCCTGTTATTAAACAGTTATATTATAAGCGAGTAGGGACGTGAAAAATAGTAGATTTTTTAAAAATTCGATTATTATTTCCAAAAATTGTTTTTTTTTATATGCGATTATTATTTAAAAAAAACGATTATTTATTCATCGATTTTTTTTAAGCGTCCGCTTTTTAGATTTTTTTCTATATACCTATTAAAAATTACAAGAAACACCGCTACGACGTTCGTTATTATTCGCGTTTCGTTATTATTTTGCAATTGTTCGTAGATAACATACATAGCATTATCAAAAAATCGATTTTTTAAATCGATTATTTTCTTATGAAAAATCGATTTTTATATAATCGTTTTTTTTTAAGAAATAAAAATCTATTTTTAGATAATCGATTTTTTACCGTAAAGTCGCATCCTTATAAGCGAGCTGGTGGCTAATTATTAGAGTCACCCATTTTTATTACGAAAATAGGTGCAAGAAACACCGAACGGGGAAATCAATCACTCGCCTGCTCCACCACCCGGGGCCCTTAGCTATTTCGTACCAACCCGCACAATTAAAGTTGGGGTGTTTCGGCTTTAGCCGACCTATCCAAAGTTTTCATTCTATTTTTTAATGGCAGTCGTTGTTGCGGTTTCATTTAATAGTGTACAGTCACCATAAAATATATCGGAGCAAACTGTATCTCAATGGGATAAAATACATGTCAGAATGACAGCTGCCGTGTGCAGTTCTAAAACATCCTTTGTGTCGCTGAGATATAGTTTAATTTCCCTAGTTGCTCAGATAATTATGAACAGTCTGTTTGCTCCGATATATTTGATGGCGACTGTACCGCTTTTCAATACGATGTATAGAAAATATTATGAATTTACAACTTACGTTTCTTATTCTTCTGATCCGGATGTCCTTTTCTCTTGACATCAGCTGGCGGGAACTGCCGCGTACCGTCGGGCTTCCTCGCACCATTCTTGCCCAAAGAATTAACGTGTTTATCGAAATCAAATGTATTTGATATTTTCTGTTTACTTGGGCCTGCTTTGTCATTAGAAGCACTTGGTTTCCTATCGTCGGGTTTCTTGGAAAGCGCTCCTTTTCCGTCAGGCATTCTTCTATCATTATTCTTCTGAGGTCCTTCGCCATATGGCCTTTGTTTGGCTAATAAAGCTTTATCCTTAATACCGTTTGGCTGTAAAGGTTGCTCCTTCGGTTTTGGCACAGGTTTACCTTGATTGCTATGACCATTTAAGTATTTACCCTCACTATTCTTACTTGGTATAGTAAACTTCTTTTCATTAGAATTCTTATCTATCCTATAGGTGTTTTGGCTCTTTAAATCTATGTTTTTCTTAACATCTTGTTTTAAGCTCTCTTTAGAATTTAATTTTGACCTATCTACTGATTTTTCTACACTTTTGACTACCTTTTCTGATGTCCTACTTTCTAATTTAGATTTTGCTTTTTCCAATTTTTCTCTATCTCTATTAAGTCTGTCTATGTCTCTTTCAATTCGTTCTCTCTCTGCTTTCAACTTATCAAGTTTGTCTCTTTCCATTCTTTCCTTCTCACGTTCAGCCTTTTCTTTATCCAGTCTTAACCTATCTCTTTCTTTTTGTAGCTTTTCAATTTTTTCCCTCTCACTCCTCTCTTTGTCGGATTGTCTAGGACTGTCGTTTCTGGAGTTAGCGTTCATTTTGTCGGACACCTTCGGGATGCGACCAAAGCCACTGCTTGGTTCTGGCTTTCTCTCTCTTTCAACGTCTCGAGGCTTATCATCTCTTGGAACTGAAATAGGCATGGAGTATTGCATTGAAATTTCGAAGTACGAAGGAATCTAATTAGTCTGCTCCAATTTGTTTTTTAGATTTAGCTACTATAATAAACGCGCACCTTGAAAGTAGTCTATTCAGAATTTGCTACTGAATCTATTTTAGTTAAATTATAAATAAGAGGTACAGGGTAAGGTACTATGTAATTTTATTTGTTTGTAGTGGGAAATTTCGGAAACTTCATAACCCCTCAAGTAAAAAATCACAGACACAATAGGAAGATGTAGTGATCTCAGTCACTGGAAGCCTAGTGTAATTAACTGAATTAAGTACATAAGCACAACACAGTATTCTAATAAGTGTTCGTTTATAATGAACGTGCACTTTGTACTTACCTTTCTTGCCGCCCGCTTTCTCGGCATCCATCCTCTCCTGGCGACGTTGACGTCTCGCCATCTCCTCATCGTACTCCCGTTTCTGCCTCTTCGTCATCAACCTTTCTGGTCCTGACTCACTGTCAGTAACCGGCTCTTTCTTTTTGCCAATTTCAATTGGTTCACTCTTCTTCTGTTCAGCCAATTTTAGCAGCTGATTGAAGTCCATGGGAGGAGGTGCTGGTTTTCGAAATTTAGGTTTTTCAGGTTTAGTTTCTTTCTTCTCAGGCTCGTATTTTGTTGGAGGGCTAGACTCTCGTTCTGAAAAAAAGATTTATTTATTTCAGTCAATAAACAGACTATCATTTCTGCAGTTGGACCTGAACCGTGCATGAGTCACTGAGCAGGCAGAACAGGGGAGTCGAGAGAGATGAGTGCCTTTTACAACTACATCAACTGCATTGTTCCCCTGTATATCCATTATGTATTTGTGCATGCAATATTATATTGCTAAGCGCTCATTCGCGCGCTAAACATTGTTTTAGAGATAAGAGAGCGGCGACTAACCACAATGCTGAACAAAATATAAAAAATAATAAAAAAAAATTGTTGTGGTGGCGACCGGTAGAAGTTCAGTCACGCTATTTAAAATACTGAAAATTTCAAATTTTAATTAATTTAAATAATTAATAATAATATAATTTATTTATTTTTTTAAGTATCCAGTTAGAATGAATGCCGACCGAAATATATAGAACAAATATTATCCTTAATGCAATCTTTATTGTCAAAATTTACACAAAATTGTGAACTTGACTTAAAAACTGACCTCCATTTTCACCTTTCCGCCGTCTTTTGTGGACCACTGGGTCATCTTCATGTCTCAAAGCGTGTTTCACCCTCTCCCTTGTGCCATTCAAATCCCTTTTAACTGTACTATCTGAAACCAACCACAATAAACCATAAAATAATTCTAATAGCAGAAAATCGACAGTTTTATTTTCATAAAAGCCTTATTTTTTTACAGAAATGTCAACATGCTATATAAAACAATACATATCCTTTGTAATAATAAGGAAGTAAAACGTAATATCTGAAATGATCTTCGTTTCAAACTAGTAACTTAAGTTTGTGTGTGCAATATATGAAATTCAATTTAACATAAATAAAATACTTTCAGAATTAAACAGATATTTCTATATATTTGCGACCGACGAAAGCGACGCGCACGCTTAGTATCGCACTTCACACTTAACAGTACATATCTTGAAAACTACTGAACCAATTTTGATAAAACTTGCACTGTTCCCTAAATTAAAAGATAAATTTAATAATAAAATTGTAATTGGATTTGTAGTTCAGAACACATACACTTATGAAGTTTGGCACATCTCTTTAGAAGCGCGACCTGGGACTCGAGACCAAGACTTAAAGCGTAACAGTCGCGATTCCGACAACTACACTAATGAGGCAGTCGTATTTACGGCTGAACATTATTTGTCTATGCTACAGTCTTCAAGGACTTCAGAATTGGATCCAAACTGGACAAAAGTATACAGTGTGTTGTGAGTCCAGCTAATGGTAAATGAAAACGAATAATTCAGCCATTTTTGTGTGATTTAATAATAAACAACTACAAAGAATAGAACATACAATTTTTACTTCATAATAGGTGTGTGTAACTCTTTACTGAGTCGACTCACTGTTCCGAATCATTTAGGTGATCCAAAAGATTGGAACAGTAACAATGTATCATTTGTATCATTGGATCCATGTGATCAGTTAAATGATCCAGATGCAAATGTTCCAATCATAACAATGAGACATTTCTCCCACCCCTACTTCATAACTCATTGCAATTCCCAATGTAACATTCCAATTGTATCATTGGTAACCACCAGCTCAATCCTCAGTCATGGCACCTTCTCACATTGAACTCAGGGCTAATTGAAACAACTGCAATACCTAAATAATGTATTGTCTGTATGCTTATATAGTGTTGGCCAATAATTTACACACTTTTCACATTTCACTTTAGTGTTGGCTGTTTTTTGTGTGTTATCAACATCAACCCATTCATCGCTAGGCATTGGTCCCCTCTCAGAGTGAGAAGAATTAGGCTACAATCCACCATGCTAGCCTACTGAAGGTTGGCAGACTTCACATGCTATTAATAAAATTGCTCAGGCGTGCATGTTGTTGTTTAAATGAGTGATAAGAAATTATTTATACATACATGACTATAAAAAGTCAAGAGGTGTGGTACTTGGATTCATACTTGGCAGTCCTATAGCTATATCACTAGGCTATCACTGCTCCATTTTGTGTGACAGAATATTACTATATTCATGACAATGTTGAAAAAACTATTGGTTAAAGAAAATCATGGAATCTTGAGAATATTTTCATCATATCTCTTAAAATCCCTCAGTGTCAACATTAATGACTACTTTAATACTTTCATACAAACAAAACAATAAGTTATGTTGATTGCAGTAAGAAATGCACACTTCTGAGGTTTATTATAAGGGCAAACAACTTAACACTCATAGTCTCGATTGTGTGTCTTTATTCCTTGACCTACATTCATAATTACAAAAAAAAGGATTAGTAAGACTTACTTCCAGTGGGAAATTTAGGTTCATCTGGCATTTTACTGTACTTTTCCATCATTTTTTCATATATAGCTGCAGCTTCCTGAGACTCATAGCCATAGTCATCCTGGTCAGGCTGATCCGGACCCTCCCGGGTTACTGCAGTGTTGTCCCGATCAATAGCATCAGCAATTACAGACTTATTAGCTGACTTTATGACTTTTAGAGTCTTCTGAATCTTTCTCAATGCTTTAGGATCTCTCATAGCAAGCAGATCATCCCGCTTTTTCTGCGCATCCATTTTCTTTTGCTTCTCTTCCTCATCTTTCTTTGCCAAAAACTTTTGTATGTTAGCTGACAGTCTGTCTCTCTGTTTCTGCTCTTTTTTGGGCGGATCAAAACGAGCTTTATAATAGGCATTCTCCTGAAATCATAAGGCAGTATGTTATAATAATTATTAAGACATTGACACAACAACAAAGTAGTTTTCAAAGTAAAAGTAGATTCTTCCTGGAATTGCACAGTGTACTAGCTGAAAATAAAATATTGAATATATAAGCACGAAGACATTAACATATTCATTACGGACCTATGTTAAATCAAAAGTAAGCTCTAACTCGCATAAAGTAGATACTCACAGATGACTTTTGTTGTTGATTTCGTTGAGCAGCCAATAACGTCTCGCGAAACTCCATTTTCCTGCGATTAAATAATATAATACAGACGAAAATTCTAGTATCTTAATAACATTGCAGAATTTTCACAAATTATTTATATTTTTTCGTAAAATACGTGTCAGGCTCAGTTTTGATACACAATCCCACCATTTTCTGGAAACGTACTGACTGAATAATGATGTCTATGAATAGTAATACTATTGAAGTGATGGAACATAATAATATTGCAAATAAACAGATAAAAAAACCATTCGCAAAAAATCTACTAAATGCTTTTAATACACTAGTGTATTGCAATAGACCGTAAATCGTAGATCGAGAATGAATGAGTGAATGTTCTTTCTCCATCTACGCCTAATATGCATTTTTTTTTAGAATGTATTTTTTTTGAGAATGTATTTTTTTTTAAATTATAGAATTTTCGAAATCGGATTGGGCGGGATGAGTAACGCAAGGGCTGGTTCGAGGTGGCTCAAGAAAAGAGTATCTGGAAGGAATTGGGGTAGGCCTTTGCCCGTGGGACCGTAACGGCTAGATAATTTTTATTATTTGGGATAAAGTGCTATAAAGATTAATGATGATGAAGAATTATAAAATAATAAATTTACCAGAGGCGAAAGTAAATAAATAACGTAACTTATGTAGCCCGATACGGTCCATTTTTGATAGGATATTACTTACTGTTACTTTTTGTCACTTGCTAAAAGTGATATTCGAAAGTGATAATTATCGAAGCGGCGCGACGGCGGTAGCCTAATAATAAATAATAATAAATAATTGTTTATTGTTCCAAAATCGTTACATAAATGTAGGATGAGGCAGCCCCATTAAGTTATTAACAAAACTTGTGTTGGGGCCGACTCGCTACTTCCCCTATTACGTTGACATGATGGAGACTAATAAACTTAAATAAAACAGGATACAAATGAAAAAACTAAGACTTAGGCTAACTAACAAAAGCGAGCGTTAGCGATAAAACATAGCAGCTCGGTGGTGTGTGTGTGTGCGCGCGTGTATGTGTGTGCGTGTGCGTGCGTATGTGTGTGTGTCTGATTACATGTATGCATGTATATTATGTTTTCCATTTTAGCAACATCTGACCAAAATTTGTTCAGTTTCCTCATATGATAGTGTTTTCAACCACTCAGTTATTACCTTTTTACATTTATGTTGAGCCTCCGGATTGAATTTTAATTTAGAATTTATTTTATTGTAGACATAAGCAGACTGAGTAACATACTGACGCTCTGCAAAAGCGGTACGAATCCGTGAGGAGTGCGCTACTATACTGTTGCGTCTTTTATCCTGGTCTGTCGAATTGTATGGGATAGATTTATGGAGGTATAGGGTCATATTTAATAAGTATAATTGTCTTACAGTTAGTAAACCACAACAACTATAAAGACTGTTAGTCGGAAATCTGTATGGCTTGAAATACGATACTTTTAAAAGTGACCGCTGCGCTCTTTCAAGCTCAAGAAGTTTAGTTTTGGCGGCTCCTCCCCATATCGGAATGCAGTATGCTATAACGGATTGTGCCAGCGCAATATATATTTTACCAAGCACCTCCGGAGGCATCACATAGCGCAAAGTTTTGAAGATCCAGGTCAATTTCCGAACCCTAGTGATATTGGCATCAATCTGCGCATACCACGACAGACGCTCGTCAACAATAACACCTAAGTACCTAGTAGAGGTGACCCGTTGTAGGTTTTGACAATTTCTGTTTAGATCAGAACAGGACCCAGTTTCGTGGATTACTATGTTAAAGTCTGCGCCTGGTTTAGATTTCGCACTTTGGCAAAAGCAAATGTAATTGGTTTTTGTGATGTTTAAGTTTAGAAGATTTGCTTTTAACCAGTTTCCAATAAAAGTTAAGCCGCGTTCAGCTTTTTGATGCACGATCTCCCATGTTTTCCCAGAAAAGACAACTGCCGTATCATCCGCGTAGGAGAATACCTTCCCTTCGCTGCCCCCGATGTTACAAAGGTCGTTTATGTACACCAGGAACAGCGTCGGTCCGAGCACACTCCCTTGCGGTACGCCAAAAATAACGCTTTCTTCTTCACTGTACGAGTTTTCTATCTTGACTTGTTGTTTCCTTCCCTAATGGCTAGGGCGTCGGACTTGTGATCATGTGGTTGCCGGTTCGAAACCTACCAATTGCACTACCAAAGTGAACCCTCTCGCAACACAAGCATTTAGCTTAGTACGGGAGGCTAACAAGATTAGTTTTAGTAGTAATGTGCGACTCGCATTGCTACCATAGTGTTATAAGATCTAAGATTGACGCATAAATACATAATTAGCGAAAGCGCGATAGCCACAGTTAAAACTCAGTACCGACGCGCAGTACATGTCGGGCGGACTGGACTCTGTATTCCTGCGAATTAGGGTCGGGAGGACGCCGCTCTGCCCCGC
Source organism: Subacronicta megacephala (assembly GCA_958496365.1). Taxonomy (NCBI): domain Eukaryota; kingdom Metazoa; phylum Arthropoda; class Insecta; order Lepidoptera; family Noctuidae; genus Subacronicta; species Subacronicta megacephala. Next base: position 15,207,069 of record OY292519.1, on the reverse strand, counting down.
ACCGCAACTCATCTTTGACCTGCCTGGACGGCCGAGTTTTACCACTATTACATTTTATATTACCGTATGTTGCTAGAAAGCTTACGTAAAGCGAAGAAGCTTTTTTGTGGTAGGGCCACGCTGTTCGCAGCATGAATGGGGCGGCTTGACCGGGGAAGTACCACACTCTCGCAGAAGACCGACGTCCGAGTAGTAGCGTTTAGTTACTGCGCTTCGTTCGGTGAGCGAGAGGGCCGGAGGCCCAATTCCTCCCCCAATCCCCTTCCTTCTCCTTTTCTCCTTCCCCTCCCTTTCCCTAAATAGGCTCGGCAACGCATCTGCAACGTTTTTGGTATTGCAGATGTCCATGGGCGGCGATGACTACTTACCATCCATAAAAAAAAAAAAAACTTTTTTTTACATAAAAAATATTGAGTTATGGCATAGACTAGTAATCGACTAAGCTTTGATGAATTCAATCAACTTGTATGACAAACAGCTATAACAATACGAAATTATTAGTAATCTGTGGTACCACCAATCTTTTTTCTTCTTTTCAAAACTTGACGGAAGACTAAAATATGGTTCGTGTTTTACTATGTGTTTTATCAGAATAATTCGTCACAATCATGCTTTGGATTTATTAAAATTAACGTGAAATCTGTGATATAAGTGAGATAAGTGTTGTACAGCATATTATTTCCGATTACGATGTTGAAACATAAATTTTGTTTGTTTCGCTACAGGCCACCTCCAAGAAGAAGACCAGGAAGTTACGAGGCCACGTGAGCCATGGCCACGGTCGAATTGGTAAGTATCCTATCTTTCAAATACTCCCCTGAACGATTTACATCAAATATGTTCAAATAACAAACCTAACCTAAATTAAACAGAACAGCCGGGATGGCCCAGGTTGGCCATCCCGCTAACCTACATTTGGTACCTATTTTTCTGAGAAAGTATCTACCTATGCTTAGATTGAAACCTTTACCTAATACTTCCTAATAGTTTATTTGACCACAATTAATAAAAACATAGTCATTTTCTAGTGACATTGATGCTGATAACTGCAAGTTTTTTAGTACATAAGTTCGCGTATTATGAAATTACTTGATAACTTGTCTGTATCTCGGTTATTAAATTAAAAACACATGTGTCAACCAGAGTATTCAACACTGGTACAGCTGGAAGCCGACCTGAACATAGCTAGGAAAAAGATAGGATAAATTTTCTGTAAATAGATTTTTAATATCCCAAAACTTAATAAAATTTTAATTTTGAATGGACTGCCATCAAATCTTCACAACCAAATGTCTAGGAACCGTCCTATGTATAAACTACTAGTTATTATTTTAGTGAAGGAAAAATACGACCGCGGGCAGGATTCGAACCTGCGTCTTCTGGTTAAGTACACCAGACGCTATGACCGCTAAGCCACCGCGACCCCTACCCGCCGTGTCGAAATTTGCCTTCACCTTTTTAATTTACGTCTTTGAGGCGACTTCCTGCCCGCGGTCGTATTTTTCCTTCACTAAAATAATAACTTAATAATCTTTGCATGGAAAATGCCTAAAAAATACATAAAGATAAACTACTAATTGTTAAGCTCAAATGCACTATAACCAAAAAGATCAGGTGTGAAGTACTCTCAACTGATATGTGTGTATGAAAAGATGTATGAATTTGAAAGAGAAACAAAGTTGTAGAAAGTGGTGGTCTATAGTTTCTGCCTACCCCTGTGGGAAAAGCCTAGAGTATCTATGTATCAAAGCTCTCTTATCAGAACTTATTGGGTTGCCTTTGGTTTGATTTACTTTTACCTGACACCACTGTTCTCACTTATTAATTTACCATTTCAGGCAAGCACCGCAAGCATCCTGGAGGTCGTGGTAACGCTGGTGGGGAGCACCACCACAGAATCAACATGGATAAGTACCATCCTGGATACTTTGGCAAAGTAAGTTAACCATGAACAAATCTATGCTCTGTTCAAAATAGGAAGGCCTTTTTTAGAACATACCTTTTATCATTATAATTACTTCTAGTCTCATCAATTATTACTGTCTCATTAGTCTAGTGGTCCTAAGCATTACTGCTACGCTGGAGGTCCTAGGGTTGATCCCCAACTTCAGCATTGTTTTTGGGTTTTTCTATGGAATTCTCAGTAGCAGTACGGAGTCTTGATTTCTGCCCGGTTAATTGCAATAGGCTCGCCCCTTATCATATGGGACCTAAACATACCGGCATTATCAAGATGTTATTTTTAAACTTTTGGTTATCATAACACTAGCACTAGACCCTATAATATAATGGCATTGTAAATAGATGGCTTGAAGAAGGGTGGTGTAGACGGGCTTTGCCTTATTTATTTTTTATCCTAATCTGACTGTACCCACTTTCTTTAATCTACCAAGTTGAAATTTGTTTATAGAAATAGATATTAATATATTTTTTTTGTTATAGCTTGGTATGAGGAATTTCCATGAGAGGAAGAACAAACTGTTCAACCCCGTGCTGAACCTGGACAAGCTTTGGACCCTGGTGTCAGAGCAGTCACGGCTAAAGTATGCTTCCGCTACTGACGGCAAGGTGCCCGTTATCAACATTGTCAAGGCTGTAAGTTTTTTTAGAACAGTATTACTAGTAATAATTGTAAAGCATCATTTTGATTTAGCTCTACTTCTTCATTCAAGGATCTCTCTAAAAAATGGTTCAGCTACATTATTACTGATGTATTATGCATGGTGTCAGTTAGGACAGCTCAAAGAAGCTATGGTTGTTTCTTCAAAAGGAGCCTTCAAATCAATGTATTACTCACATTTCTCATAATACTGCTGTCTGGACTCAAAAAAAACTTTGTTTTGGTGTTTCTTGAAAGTCATCAGCTAGCATCTTATAAAATGTATGATTTACTATGTAACTTCTATTTCAGGGTTACTACAAGTTGCTGGGCAAAGGCAAACTCCCCAAACAGCCCGTCATAGTTAAGGCAAAATTCTTCTCAAAAACAGCCGAGAGGAAGATCAAGGCTGTGGGTGGTGCCTGCGTTTTGTCCGCGTAATTTAAGTCTACAATAAATCCATTAAAACCCATCTTTGTAGTTTTATTCATTTAGTCTGTAAACTGACAATGGTCAGCGACAACAGTCAGCGAACGTGCCGCAACCAAATTGCGGATGTTCTTAAAAAAGGCCAGGTTTCGAGCACCCTAAACCGACGATCATGCATGAAGAAATTAATGTGTATTATTGTATGTAGATGAAGCTAAAGTAGTGTGCCAGGATCGTAGCAAGTGGAAACTATAAGTCTATAGTATAGCCTACCCCCATGGGAGACAGGCGTGACAATATGTATGTACTGACAACGCGTCTCAAAATGCCAACGTTCGCCTTAAAAAAAACGTCATTTTGTCGTTTTTTTTAAGGCGAACGTTTCTGCTGCGCCAAATTCTTTTTTTATTATTATTAAGATTAGACGAAAAATATGCGTTTGTCTTTATTAGGTACATTCTTAGGATCATTGTAGGTAGTAAGAATTGCTACATCAAATATAGCTTATTCACTACCGAGTACCTAGGTACTGAAACTGTATAAAAATCGTTACCATATTTATCATAAAGTAGTATATTTTATACTCTTCGAGCAACACGGAAATTTTACTACACCAAAATCTCTGATAACGTTTTTGAGTAAGATGTTAAATGATCAAAGTTCGCTGTGATTGTATACTACCTACCTACTTTTGCAGTGAATATTATTTTTGTTCGTCAAATATTCCTTCTACAAAGCATCTTTACTCAGTTTTAATTTACTTTATATATTCTAAGTAGAAGGTAGCGAAGTTAATATTTTGTTATAAAAGTGGGTAGGTAGTTTATAAAAATATTCATTCAGACAATTCCACTAAATAGCAATTTATACTGACAGTAACCAGTACCTATTATTTTTGTTTCGACGAGTGCAAATTAGGGATTCAAACTAATTTTGTATGGAGGGCGGAGCGGAGAATCAAAACTTCTTGGGAGTTGTGTTGTGTGTAAAAAGGGCATTTAAAAAGGAAATTGGACATTTTGGAGCAAATCGCACCGCACGGAAGTCATTGGTAAATAAAAATCTTATTTATAATATTCTTCGGAAAAGGATGACCGAAATGCACTGGATCAGAGGGCGAAATGGTCACTTTGGTGAATCACAATATTTATGATTCGGACTCAGCTAGGTATAGTCGCCAGCAGGTCAGGGTATACAAAACTGTCAAATTTCTCCAAATGATTTTAAACCTTAAAATCTTGAAGATAAAGTTCAAAATCACCTGAGAAAATTTGTCATTTTGTGGTAACTTGACTTGTGCTGACCACCGTACATGACTGGCGCGTGAACAGACTCGCTGTTGCCAAGCAACGAATTGCCGGCGCTCCACGACAACCACCCGGGCATAATACAAATCCAGTTAAAACTGACCTTCTATTGTAAAGTTGTTCCGTACAATTCAAGGCCAGCCTATACTGGATATGTGCGTACCTATCACAAAATACACCCGATTTATGGGGTTAGTCTATTATTTGTGTGCCGTGTTTTTCTTATCAAGTCTTAGGCATGATTAAAACTAAAACCTTTTGCGTTGAAAGCCCTTCAACGCAATGAGTTATTGCGAACAAAGTGTATGGGAGACTAATTCAGATGCCACGGACAGCGGCGGGTTGATACAACTACTGAGACTGTACGTGACATGGAACGCATGGTCACGCACATGTTCGTAGCCAGGCCGTTACATCGTCTCTAGTAGTAATAGTACACAAGCGGATGTCCCAATGAAACAGCAGCTGTATATATAGCGTCATATAATACTTAAACTAAACGCAGTAAAACCACGATACAGATTATCTTGCAAGGGTTAAATATGCAACTGTAAAAGAATAACTAAAGTGCACGTAAAGAGAACACGATTTAGGGCATTTTAAATGCAATAAAATAATTTACATAATATAATGTACTTCCATTCAGTGTATCGTCATAATTGTAAAAAAAATAATAAGTATCACTGGGTTTCAAATAGACATTTAAATACTGTTTTAAAAGTAAGAAAGTAGTAATGAGATCAGTAAAATTTTCCTAACATATTTCCGTAATCAATATTAATGCTGCAAAATGATTATGGAGTACCTCACTCAGTATTTAAATGTGATTGAAAGCTACAAGCACAGTACACATATTGAGCTAAAGCAGTAGCAGTATGTAGCTTGACTCGGCAGTGTTCTTGAATTCAAGCTATTATGGGTTCTAAGAACATTTTCATTCTTTTGTTGTTTCCCTTAATTTTGAAGCAGTATTTTTTTTTTGTATGTGGATCACTCATTACTAGTATTCTTGTTAACCACTCGTGCTAAGCTAAATGTAAAGTAAACGTCGGTAGTGCAATGGGTGGGGTTCGAACCGGCAACCACATGATCGCAAGTCCGACGCCCTAGCCATTAGGCTACCGCCGCTTCATTAGTATTGCTTTTGACCTGATAGTCCAAGACGACAAAGACTTATAAAATAAAAACATACTTAATTTCAATAAATAGACTTCCGAAATCAGTACTTTGTCCCTGTGACAACGCCGTCACGATCGCATGTAGGCAAATTGTTGTTATCTTTTCATTCCATTCTACGGAGACAACACAACAAATGTCAATAACACGGCGCGTGCGACTAGCACCATGAAGCGTTCGTTTGTTTGAAGTCAAACTACTGCTTTAGATCTATACATCTACTATGCTACAGTCTACAAAACGTGTAGTTTATACAGTTTAAATAACTAAGCTGCAATGACACCTATAGTGTACTTTATTTCCTTGTAGAATACTATCTCACCATATTTATATGTAAAATCTAGTGCCCTGTTATCTGATATCAAATATTTTCACAGTATTACCTAATTAGCATACAACTCAGTCCAGAAAATCATCTTTGTAAAAATATAATGTAATATTTTAAATATGCCCGGCTAAGATATATTGAGATTGAACAGACAATGCTGTCACAATATATGTGGATACAGTCTACTCTTTTATTGATTATTCTCAGATTTATATCGGTTATGTATTCAACCGACTTCATTATTGTGGACAGTTATCATTTTAAGTGTATATCGTGACTGTATGTGCCTGTCTCATTGGTGGGATTTGCTCTGGAGGTGTTTGTGTTTGAACAACATCTGGAGGCCGAGCCTGCTTGGCCTTCTTGCGTGCAGCATCACTTTCAGCATAGTACATGCCCAATCTGGTTTTAATAGCTGCCAAAGCTGCTCCATTAATTTCGTCATGGAATATATTAGTGTACCTCCACTGCTTCACCATAGGACCTCTCTTTCGTTCTTTCTTGATTTTCTTTTCTGGTTTTGATTCTTCATGTTGATGTATTAATTCTGGAGCATGACTATAAGGATTGTCTATAGTTATAGCTGAATGCTGTTGGGGTTCAGGTTTAGTTTGCAGCACAATAAATGCAGTTGTAGGTTGTGTTGGTCTAGGAGCAGCAGACTGCAACAATATCCCCATACTTTGAGTTCCATTTTGAGTTTGATAGAAGTTTGTGGCAGTAGTAGTCAATGTAGCTGTTTGATATTGGTTTTGAAAGTAGTTCTCAGCAATATTCACAAGATGGCTATTTCCAGGATAAGCAATGGGAGCCAGAGCATCCTGTGGAGCTTGTGTCTGCTGTTGTGGTGGTTCCACCTGTGGAACTAAATCCATACTCCTCTTAGATTTAGGCATGGTTGCAGATATGTTATCTGGATCAAAAGTCTTGATATAATCCTTCCACATTTTGGAAATATTAATTTCCAACCCTGCAATTTTATCCAATCTGATGAAATCTTTCAATCGGTGTGTGTGTACTATTGAATATATATGATTTTTAATTTGATCTAGGACTCCTGATGGCAGACGCACTTCTCCAGAACGACGATGACTATTCTTTCCCCGGTTGTCACTAGGAAACATAACTCCATCATCCATTTTTTTGCACAGAACTCTCACTTTTCGCTCTGTTATGGCATGGATATTTTTAAACGCTGTTTGGCACACCTGAGTCTCTCTTCCCTTAACTCTTACAAAGTATTCGAACGTACATGTACGGCGACTGCTACTTTTCACCCTCTTTCTCTTGACGTCGACTTGCCTCATCAGACCAAATAAATAAGCGTTTTGTTCATCATGTGTTTTCATAGAGTAAAAGCCCTGGAAAGTTTTTAGTCTGATCTCTTCTGGAACTTTCTGAAAACATCTTCTTCGGCAATTACAGTCAGGTCCAGGTTGTTTTGGTGGCACCAATTTTCCATTTGCGTTTACGTATTCGAGTCCAGCAATCCTCAAACGCTTTTGTTTTTGTTTGTGCCATTCTGGAAATATATTTTTGAATCAGCAGTCAACAACAGAAGAATAGTATAAAAACAAACTGATTAGTGAAACTGACCGCTAAGATCTAGGGTAGGCACTGGGTGGATAATTATTTAGGTTCGTAGTTTGCGACATAAACAAATCGCTAATAAAGAATCGAGTGTTACAACATGTTATTCATAGCAATTTGCTGCATAAATTCTGTGAGTCAAACAGAAAAACTGTACGAAACAGCCAACTTGTTTTATATAAATGTAGTAAGGTAGTAAGAGTCAAAAACTGGGTAAAGTAATGAAGACTATACAATATATACAAAACATTAAAAAACTAAAGATAATCAATAACTTTCTTTATCTTTTAAATGATACGAAGATAAAACTCACCTTCTGGATTCCTCGACCGTCTCTTTACAACTTTTCCGTTTTTTGTAAGCTTCACTTTGCGTTCATTATTTGAGACATCGGCCATTTTAGTATCAAGGCAATGGTTAGCTACAGATCCATAACCAAATCATCGTAAGTACCACAAAACATTAACAAAACGCAAATTTTAATAGGGACTTTTCTATTACACGAATATTATGCTTTTATAAAATTATAATTTTTACATATAAAATATGGCATTATCAGTGCATACTATCAAAACAAAAACTAAATAACTTTCCAACAATATTTCTTCGTGGTGCCGGTGGATGCCATATCTTTTTTTTTCAGTTACTAGCAATGTGGGTCGCACATTACTAGTATTCTTGTTAACCCTTCGTGCTGAGCTAAATGCTTGTGTTACGAGTCGGTTCACGACGGTAGTGCAATGGGTGGGGTTCGAACCGGCAACCACATGATCGCAAGTCCGACGCCCTAGCCATTAGGCTACCGCCGCTTCAAAATGTAATGATATGCTTGAAGATTAAATAAATATAATAATAATATAACCTTAAAGAGTTATGAGAAAACGTGTAGCTAGAGTGATTTTAATTCCTGAACTGAATTTTGTTTATTGATTTTATGAAAAAGTGTGAATAATACAATAGTTATGGGTAAAATTTGTTTTGTGAAAAATTGTCCCAAACCCTAAAACCCAAAAACAGAAAAAAGAATTCGCCTCAGCCTCTTTCATATTTCCAACCAACCGTATGTAAATATTTTTTTTTATGAACGTTTACTTTGTAACCCATTTTAAACACATTCATTTCTTTATTTTTATTCACTTATTTATTTTGTATAGCATTATGATTCTTTCTTCTCATTCATACAATTTTTTTTAATATTCGCTACTTAGACCTTAAAAAATGATACACAAAATTCATCATGTTTTTTTCTGCTTTATGAGAATTTTAAAAAGGGCGCCTTTAACCTTTTGAACGCCAGAGTATAAACGTATCGCCGTACCCGTCGCCACTTTTTCTGTCAAATTACACAAGGTAGTGAAAACACACTAAAGTAATGATTAAATTGTTTATTTCATAATGCGACGTATATTTTGTCATATATTTGTGACGTTGGCGTTCAGGGTAAGATTTCGTTTGTCACATATATGTGACAATGGCGTTCAAAAGGTTAAAATTTACCCTGATGCTACTGTGGCGCCACCCTAATTTAATGCATTTTTACGGACACTTTCATGTACGGTGGCCAGCACATCAAGTAATCACAAAATGTCGAATTTACTCAGTTCGATTTCGAACTTTATCTTCAACACGACACGTTCACGACAGGTCGACCTTTAGCTTCGTTTTTATTCTTCGGGACAACACCGACCGTCGCGAAGTAATCATTAAAAATATTTGAAATTTTTGTTGGACAGTTTGTAATTTGGTTACTTAAAATAAATAACCAAATTACAAACTGTCCAACAAAAATTTCAAATATTTTTAATGATTACTTCGCGACGGTCGGTGTTGTCCCGAAGAATAAAAACGAAGCTAAAGGTCGACCTGTCGTGAACGTGTCGTGTTGAAGATAAAGTTCGAAATCGAACTGAGTAAATTCGACATTTTGTGATTGTAATTTGGTTACTTAAAATAAATAACCAAATTACAAACTGTCCAACAAAAATTTCAAATATTTTTAATGATTACTTCGCGACGGTCGGTGTTGTCCCGAAGAATAAAAACGAAGCTAAAGGTCGACCTGTCGTGAACTCCCCAACGTATTCAATGTACCTAAGGCCTGTAGACCTAAAAGAAATTATCCAAATAATACGTTCTATAAAAAACAAACACAGTTGCGGAATAGACGATATTCCACCAATTTTATTAAAACAATGTGCCGAAAACCTTTCAGTACCACTAACACATTTAGTAAATCAGAGCTTTCAAGATGGAAAATTCCCCGACCCCCTTAAAATATCACTAATAAAACCAATTCATAAAAAAGGCGATACCCACTGCCCCACAAATTATAGACCCATAGCATTATTACCAACCTTTTCAAAGGTGTTTGAAAAGGCAATGTGCAATAGATTATACAATTTCTTAGAAAAATATAATATCCTCGATGACAGTCAAAATGGATTTAGAAAACAAAGATCAACAACACTAGCCGTATATAAATACATCCAAATGGCACTACAACACATAAATGATAAAAAATATGTATTAGGAGTTTTACTCGATATGACGAAAGCGTATGATAAAGTACTATATAGCATTCTACTTAACAAATTACACGGTTCAGGTGTTCGCGGTCCAGCCTACTCTTGGTTTAAGTCATATCTAGAAAACCGAACACAAATAGTCCAAATTGAAAACCATAACACTGACACAAATGAAATAAACATAGTACGATCTCAAGAAAGAAAAATGACTTGCTCAATCCCCCAAGGAAGTGTGTTAGGATGTATATTATTCCTAATATATATTAACGACCTACCAAAAACCTTAAATAAAGAAACGTCATTGCCAGTTTTATTTGCAGACGATATATCCATACTAATAAAATATGAAAACTCTAATACCCCTAACACCATACTACAAGACACCTTACACTCTGTAACAAGCTGGCTTTCTGACCATAACTTAGAGATAAACTATAGCAAAACTAAAACAATACAATTCAGATCACACAAAAAGCCTGCCATCGATATAAACACAAGTTATCAAAATACTTCCCTAGAAACTGTAGAGATGTTTAAGTTACTAGGAATAAATATTGATACACACATAAATTGGAAAACACATATTGAATCCATTAAATCAAAATTATCCAGATTCACATACGCTCTTTTCCAACTAAAATGTAGCACAGATGTTAAAACAGCACTATCTGCATACTATGCCTACGCATATTCATGGTTGAGATATGGGGCCATGCTCTGGGGAAATAGCGTCAATAGTCACGATCTATTTATACTACAAAAGAAATGTATTCGAATAATAGCCCAAATAGATAACCAAGATAGCTGCAGGCCTTATTTCATAAAGTACAAATTACTAACACTCCCATCCATATATATACATGATGTCAGTTTATTTGCTTTCAAAAATATAAATTACTTCACAAAAGTTAAAGATACACATAATATCAACACCCGCCATAAAGACAGACTATATTTACCACATTCCAGAATTAAAATGCTAAACCAAAGCCCCTACTACATGGCAGTAAAAATATATAATAAACTACCTACAGATATAAAAAAAGAAACTAAACTAATAATATTTAATAGAAAACTCAAAGCATTCTTAATACATAAATGTTTCTACTCTCTAGAAGAGTATTTCGAAAACTCAAAAATACATAAATAATAAAAATTAAAATAAATATATTATTCAAACAAAATATACTACATACAATATTATTGTCCCATCTAATGTTATAATTAAATTATACAGTACTACATTTAAAATATAAATAAAATAATATACATTTGAAAAATGATACTTTTAATACTACTATGACATATATATTTCTCTTTAATTATGTTGCATTAGTTAATAATTATTGTACAACTCAGAATCACATACTTTAAATTATTATAAATTATTATATAAAATACTTTCACTTGCGTAAATGTATAAGCACTAAAATAATTTTATTATAAGAGCATAATATAAAATGTTATCTTTGCTACGCCTGAAAAAGGCACTAAGTCTTGTACTGTTTAAAATGTAACACCTTTATATACACTTAGTTTGCAAATAAATGTTTTGATTTGATTTTGATTTGAAAAACACTTTAAGGTTTAAAATCATTTGGAGAAATTTGTCAGTTTTGTATACCTTGACCTGCTGACGACTGTACACAGAAGATTCTCCTTACTTCTACACTCCATATTATAGCCAAATAATTTTCGAAAAACCTAGAAAAAAATGAATTTCGCGTCCAAGCTTGACGCTTTGGTCTCTCATAATTCGAAGCGGCGGTAGCCTAATGGCTAGGGCGTCGGACTTGCGATCATGTGGTTGCCGGTTCGAACCCCACCCATTGTACTACCGACATGAACCCACTCGTAACACAAGCATTTAGTTTAGCATAATGTGTGATCCACATTGCTAGTAAGCTTTTTTTTTTTTTAAACAAAAGAAAGAAATTATAATGAAGTTGGGTATCCTAGAATTTATTTCTAGTCTGGATTCGTCCATACGTGAATACGTGTAATATGTATTTAGTCTGTGGTAAAATAGTTGATTGTATTTGTGGTAATTTGTGGGCTGTTTCTAAGGCTGTTTCCTCATTTACTATCAGTGTTGCTAACATAGGGGATTTGAATTAGGCTACTCGGGATGAAAATTGGCGACGAATAATTCTGAAAGGCGATTGACTGGTCGCCTTTGCGGCTACTTGAGCGACAAGGTCCATAAATTAGTTGAACGAACATACAACATAAAAAGTCTGGGATCATTTTGGGGAAGTACCCCGAAGTTTGTCTAGATATGTATTACGTAATTAAACTTAAGATGCAAATTAAGGGGAGTTTTCCTTGCGTTGTCTCTCATTACCATTACGTAATACCGTCGTCGTCGAAAGAATTTTAAGTGTGATGGGTACGATACTCTATCGTACCCATCACACTTAAAATTACCAAAGAAGAAGAAGAAAGAAGTGGGCCGGCCATGTCTGCAGACGGATACGTGATCGTTGGAGCAGACAAGTGCTAGAGTGGACACCGCGTTTGGGCAAACATATTGTGGGACGTCCTGCGACACGATGGAGTGACGATTTATAGAAGGTGGCAGGCAGCGGATGCGAGCTGCCCAAGATCGGGATGGTTGGCGCTCTTTGGGGTGAGCCCTTCGGCAGTGGACGGCAATAGGCTGACTTCCATACAACAAACGAATCCCTTCGTGCGCGAGTCCGGGTTTGGCCAGTTTTTTATAAATAAAATTGTAAAAACTACGTTTTTTTTTACTCATAGTGAAGTTTTAGCGATTAGGCTACCTCAGCTCAAATTGGGCTACTTAAGGATACCCAAGGTGTGAAAAATGGCGACATTAAGTTCTAACTTGTTCGCAACACTGTTTACTGTAGGGATGTGACTTCACGATAAAAAAATCGATTATTTAAAAATTGATTTTTATTTTTCTCTAAAAAATCGATTATATAAAAATCGATTTTCAATAATATAATAATCGATTTTTCTAAAAAAAACGATTTTTTTACAATTATCTATAATGAATTATCATAAAATCTATTTTTTAGAGAATAAGGTACAATTTCAGTAATAAATTACATTAATGGCATATGTTTAAATAATATCAGTTATGCTGATGATATGGCGTTGTTGAGCGCGTCGCCATGCGGGCTACGAAAATTAATCAAAATATGTGAAAGGTATGCAGAAAGTCATGGCTTGACGTACAATGTTAAAAAAAGCGAAGTTATGGTCTTTGAGACTGGAGGTAAAAGCCCTAAAACAATACCACCCATTCTGCTCAATAGGCACCCATTGAAAAGGGTGTTTAGTTTTAAATATCTTGGGCATATCCTAACTCCTGACCTCAGGGACGACGAGGACGTGGAAAGGGAACGGAGGGCGTTGTCAGTGAGAGCGAACATGCTAGCTCGCAGGTTTGCACAATGCTCAAATAAGGTTAAAGTTACTCTTTTCAGAGCTTACTGCACGTCTTTTTATACATGCAGCCTGTGGGCTAGATATACTAAAAAAGCTTACAATTCCCTCCGTATCCAGTATAATAACGCGTTCAGGGTGCTGTTGGGGCTGCCACGCTTCTGCAGTGCATCGGGGATGTTTGCTGAGGCGAGGGTGGATTGCTTTTACGCCCTAATGCGCAAACGGTGTGCATCTCTGGTGCGCAGAGTGCGGGCTAGTTCCAACAGCATTCTGGCCATGATCACAGACAGGCTGGACTGTGTATACGTTAATCACTGCTGTGCCATCTCACATGGAATGTTGTAGCGGTGATTTTCGTATCAACACAGGTTTTTGTACTATAGTATAGATTGTTATCTAACTACTAACATAGGATAAGTTTCAATGTATTACTAACAAAAATGAGTCTTTGTTACTTGAATAAATAACAATAATAATAATAAATATATAAATAAAATTATCTTCGAGTAATGAATACTGAGAATAGGTAAGTTAACAATATTATGTTAGAGTAACGAATATGGAATCTCCAAATGGCTGACTAATATTTGACTAATACCCGGTAATACTCGTGGGTATGGTATGCTAATAATGAGCTGGTGAATATATTCAATAACAGTATTACCTGAATATCACTCATATATACGACAAATTTGCAAAATAATATCGAGACACACTCCCCCCCCATCAAATGGACAGGGTAGCGGGTGTTGCATTGTTATGTTTTAATGGCCATCAGTAGAAAAAAATCAGAAAAGGCACGCTTAAAATAAAAAAATCTATTAATAAATAATCGTTTTTTTTACAAATAACAATCTCTCATAAAAAATCGATTTTTATGAAATAATAATCGATTTTTTTAATAATCAATTATTTTTTAACATCCCTACTGTTACTGTTTGTCTTGATTCATCGAGATTATATTCAAGGAGTAATTTATAAATTTAGTACTAGGTATATTATTTACTATATAAAAATTGATTTTGTTGATTGCCGTTGCATCATTTTGGTATTTTAATAAGTCTGTCTGTGAAAAGTGCTTCATTCCAAATCAAAATATTGTTTCTATCAGTGATATTGTGTGTATGTAATCAATACAAACCAACAGGTGAGTCAGATGAGTTGAATACAAAACTAGTTAAATTTGCCAATAAAATTCAATATTTTTTTCTATTGTGTGTTATTCTCGGATGAGTAAAACTTAGCACCTATTTTCCCAGAATTTCCAAGAAGGAAACTTGACTGTTCAAAAACTGCAGCACTATTCCTGCACAAGCAGCTGGCTTAACTTAGTGCATATTTCGGTCAGAGAGTAGCCTTAGGGGCAGTTCTTTTACTTACATACCTATTTTGGTAAAATATTTTAAAATATTATTTGAAAAACGAAAAAAGTCCCAAATATGGTTTTAAAGAAACAATTTTTTTTCGTTTTCTATTCATCCTAAGGCTACTCTCTGACCCATAGTGCCTCTAAACATATACTCCAACTCCCACACTGCCCCTAAGCCAACTCTGACCCTAATTTTACTGATTTATAAATAAATTATCAAGTTATGTGGTAAGTTACTACAAAATAAAAATTTTTTTTGAGTAGGAATTTCTCTTTTCCTTTTCATGTATAACGCACAACATGATCTTGTAAATGACGTCACCAGGAGTCTCACAAAGTCACATTTGGCCCTATCAAACACACTAATAATAAGCAATTGTCTGTTTCTTTGTTAGTCATGTTTTCTAGCTAAAACCGCTAAATGTACATAGGTTACCATATGTCTCAGAAAATCCTTTGTAATTATAGTGAAATAGCCAAAGGTTAAATGACAATAATGTTAATGATTCACATTTTTAATAAACATAGGAAGAAGGATAATTGTATTATTAGGATTTTCATAATTCAGAAACTCTCCACAACTACATTAAAAAATTGCAAGTCCAGTTGACTGTAAAAGTTGCCAGATTATTTCTTTGTTTAACTAATTTATGAATGAAATAATATGTAATTTATTTCATTTTCCTTACTAAAGAAACTGATATTTCACTGCTGTGCCACATAAGCAGTATAATATACCTATTCAACTTAAATACAAAAAGTATTTTTTTATTTAGTCATTGTTTGTAATACATACCTACCTATTTTATCACTTGTTAAGGGATTTTTCATTTTGGTCCTGACAATTAATAATTTAGCCTTATGAAATATGTAAATCAATAATGTTTTTTGAAAAGTCATATTGTGATAATGATTCAATTATTATTTATTATAGATAGACAACAATGACTTTCCAATCTGCTATGCCAAGCCGGGAGTTCTTATGGGATGTTTTCAGAAGGTAAAAATATTTAATATAGATGGTACAATAAGTTAGATGTTAAATCAACAAGTTTTTTTTTTCAAAAGCAAGCGCCTGGTTCTTCCAATTAATTATCTGTGTAGTTTTATCATACCTCATGTT
Source organism: Subacronicta megacephala (assembly GCA_958496365.1). NCBI lineage: Eukaryota > Metazoa > Arthropoda > Insecta > Lepidoptera > Noctuidae > Subacronicta > Subacronicta megacephala. Next base: position 15,191,206 of record OY292519.1, on the reverse strand, counting down.
AACAGTGTTATTTCTGCTAATAAAATGTTATGAATCTGCACCAAATAAGTTATTATATTTTCTTTTCAGGGTTGACAAAGACCGTAGTGGTTACATATCAGCAGACGAGTTGCAGCAGGCTCTCTCCAATGGTACTTGGAACCCATTCAATCCTGAAACTGTTCGTCTAATGATAGGTAAGTATCTAAAACAAGCTATTTGCTAAATAAACTAAATCTATAGAATTATTACAAAAAGAAGCAGCAGTAGACTAATGGCTCGGTTGTTAGACTTTAGATCATGAGGTTGCCGGTTCGAAACCCACCCATTCCACTACCAACCTGAACCCACTCGTAACACAAAGATTTAGCTTAGCAAGAGGGGTTAACACACAGCATTACTAGAAATCTTTATGAAAGAAATATAACTATTGCCATACACTAGACCAAATAGGCAACTACTGTTACTAAGAATGAAGTATAATTGCCTTTATTGTGGAAAACACCTATATAATGTTGAAATTCTCAATTTTTGTAGTGCAGAAGTTGCTAATCCCCACAGAGGTGATGATGAAAATGAATGCCTACCCTGCATATGTTTACATCAACTGTGTATATTCTGCAAACTATAATTAGTGTATTTAACGAAATATTAAATTATTTTCTAGGCATGTTCGACAAGCAAAGCAGAGGTGTGATTAATTTTGAAGACTTTGGTGCCCTATGGAAATACGTCACAGACTGGCAAAACTGTTTCCGGTCATTTGACAGAGATAACTCTGGAAACATTGATAAGCAAGAATTGAAGAATGCTCTCACAGCATTTGGATACAGATTGTCAGATGAAGTGGTCAACATCATGGTTCAGAAGTTCGACAGATATGGTCGTGGGACTATTTTGTTTGATGATTTTATCCAATGTTGTGTTACCTTATATGTAAGTATTATAAATATTATATCAGTTGGTTCAACTTCAGTTATTATTAATTTGGCAGACCTCACATGCTCTAATTCTTAACTGAAACCAATACCAAAAAAAGGCTATAAAGCTATCATAAAAAAAAGAAAATCCAGCATTTATAGTAGCTGCAGGGTTTAGCGGTGAACTTTAAATCAATAAGTGGCGATCTGCGGTTGCAGTGATACAACAGCCAAAAAACGATACTAAAAAAAGAAATGAGGGAGATATCGCAAACAAGCCGCGAACTCGCGAAACTCTTGAACGTGACCGCATTTTGTTAACGGAATCGCTGAATTGTTTCCGTTTTCAAGAAAATACTGTGTGATCATGTTTTTAAATAGATTACTTCGGAAATGTTTCACATGCTGTGCTGTGTAGCCCACTTTAAATTTCATGCAATTTGTTAAGATTATATATTTGAATGTCAAATTTATGACTAAGTGTAAACACTTAGTCATAAATTAATATTTACCAAATATAATATTTAAGATCTTCATTGTGCCAACACTTACAGCAAATAAAAATTATTTGATTTGAGTTGATTTGATGAGCTATAAACTTTTGTTTCCTTGCAGACGCTGACTTCAGCATTCCGCCAATATGACACAGACCAAGACGGCGTCATCACTATTCACTACGAACAATTCCTCAAGATGGTGTTTGGATTAAAGGTAAAAGTATAGAAAGTGTTTCGTAATTGAGAGTAAAACTTCGAAACCAACGGACAATTTTTATAACTGTTACCTGACAAACGCAACATGGCAAGTACAGGCTTGAGAGTGAAAGGAAGAGTTATATATTCCGTCGCTCACTTAAGGCAACTGGTTAAGGAGCGTACGTAACTATGCTATGCTATTATCTCAAGATTTCTATGTATCGGCAATCCTTATGCTGTATACATAGCAAGTCGGATTTGTATCTAAACATTACTCCTGAATGTTTTTGGATGCACCAAAGGATTTATCTTACAAGGAGTTTTCATTGTCGCAGCGATATTTTATATACTCTGAATAATATTTTGTTTCAGACAGATGTCTAATAATTTTAAGTGTATCTCGATGTTTTTATGAGTCAGTATTGATTGTGAAGATTTTGAATATTTAAACACGGATGCTACTATTTAGTATCAAATTAAGCGCTTCAAAAGTCAGAAAAGGTGATTTTAGATCCAACACCGGCTAATAGACTATTCCACGTTTAAATATAAAATGGTCTCACAATCTATACAGACACTTTTTATTACTTGATTGTGAAGTATGAGTTTGCAACGGAATATCCAAACATTGATCAACTAACTAATTGCCGGTTCACCATTTCTTGAAGCACTATTGGGCGTGTTACGTATGTCTACCGATTTAACTTTGCACGTCGCGCCGTAAGCGTATTCATTTATTCGTATTTAGGGAATTTTGGTATTTGGTGGCAAACTCGAAAGCTAAATATAATCATAGCATCACAAAGCACTCAAGTCTTCCAAGCTATTTTTGTGTAATGTTATCCATTTTGATGAGTCAGTAAATTGGAAAAGTGGCATATTTTGTTTTTTTTTCAAGCTTATCTTTTAGATTCTATCTTTTTTATGCGAAATTACGGTGATAATACTCACAACTTTAAAAGATGATAAGTCTAAAATAGAAAAACTTTTTGTTATAAATTATTACTATTATGTTCATCTATTTTAGCAGGTATCCCATTTTCATGAACACCTGTATTCTGAAATAAATATTTTTTTATTAACCAAATGATTTATTTTTCTGATGTAAGCATGGAAAATCAAAATAATTGTATTTAAACTGTTTTGATTTTCTTCGTATCATTCATATCTAACTGCATTATTCTCGTATCTATAGAACAAAATATTATAAACAGAAGAAAAACATATTTACATAATAAAATTGAGTTTCTCACCGGCTCTTCTCAACACACTATTTGGAACAGCGAAATTTATTTTGACGTTTAAAAATACTGGTCTCATTCAAAGTAAACATTTCGACTGCTGCAACATACACTATTGTAACTGCAAAAAAGTTTTTTTTACACGATTTGAAATATAATTAGGCTCAATCGAATTTATAAAAAACTAAAAAATATAGTCAATTTTGAGGAAATTTTCAGTGCTGCACTCGTTTCGCAACCAAGTTTTACTCTAGATTGCTCTCCTGTAAACATTTGCAGACTCGATAGCGCGTACAATATGTGATATTAGTGTACTTCCAACGATTTCACGTATGTATATAATAATAATAATAGAAATCACATAAATTCCTCCTCCACCTCATTCCAATCAATTATAAGTGAATAAGAATCATATGTTTATAAAATAAAGCCCTTAAAGTTAACTTCACCTTGTTCAGTCGGCCTTTTTATCTTATTATTAATTTATTTGTATAGATAAGACGAGGTAGACTATTATCTATACAAATAAATAAAATTGAAGTGTCCATATATATGAAAGTATATATATGGTGCTTACAAACATATTTTTTTGCATGTATATTTGTTCTGGCTAATCTCGGAAACGGCTGGATCGGTTTTCACTTGCAGATAGCTAATGTAACCCTGCGTTTCCTCTAACGACAAAACATGTTGCAGACATCTATCGGACTCTCAAAGACTGAGTGGGATAGGTAGCTGTTTGCAACATATTTGTCGTCAGTGGAAACGCGGGGTTATGATGAGTAACTTGGGCTGCTTTTATTTAAGTAAGGGTTCCGTGCAAAAATACAAAATAGCTAGTATCGGTGTCTAAATTAAAAATGTATCTCAATGCACTAACAGGAGTATCTCTTTCTCTTTCGTCCAGTGTGTGCCGTAAACATCGCAGTTGACATGGTCCCGGGAAAATGGTATCACACACAAGCCAACTCATACCCACCAAAATTAATTAAAATCGATTCAAGGTATTGTACCTATTCTAAGAAACAAAACAGATTTTATAAGTGTAGCTAAAACTTTTTTATTTTACGCGTAACTCCTTTGTAAATTCGGGCCAGGGTTGTCACCTGCCTCTATCTGAAATATAATGCGAAATCTCTAATGATATTTGATGTGATTTGTGTATCAATCAATATAATGTTTCTAGTATAAGCTTCAATACAAGGTTAGCTTATATTGGAAAAGTATGAATAACTTGATTTGTGTATAACATTAAAATATTTGACCAAATTATATAATTTAAGTCTGTACTGGATCTAAATACTTTTTATATTTACCTTTTTCTATAAAATTATCACTCTAGTTGTATAAGCATTAAATGCAATTGACGCTCAAATAACAATTTCAGCTGTGGTTTAATTTGAAATTTATTGTCACTTGCCAAATTTATTAAATCGCTGCTCAAATAAGTATACTTACTTAAGAGTAGGGAGTTCGAATACTTGAGATTATGCTTAGCTTCTCTCTTTGATTAATATTGGGTGTTATTAAACTTGAACAATATGAAGAAAAAGCTATACCAAAAGCGAATGGCACGCTGAACTGCCGCAGTTTTTCTTGTGCAATACAATATAATTTCTTAAGTATTTAGAACTACATAGTACAGCCCAAGTATACGTTGCACGTACCTGATCACGTGTTACTTAATATATAGACTTGATTCTGGATAAATCATTGCATTGGCTAGTTGATGGAATCACATCATAATAATTATTAGATTAATAAACAATTATTTTTTCTCGAATTGTACAGAGGCTGTTGTTTGTAATAAATGTACATATATTCCGATTTATTCCATGTTATTATTAAGTTTAGCCACTCCCACTAGGAGGGAAATGTCGCATTTGATCAATAGATAGTCACAAAAAGCCAATAATTATTGTTTAGTAAAATCAGTTCCGTAATAATTGTTTAAAAAAATTGTGTCGAGATAAACGATATATGTATTTATAAATTAATGTATGTACTTTAGTAAAAACATGCATATATATTATATCCTATTACCTACTTTGAATTAAGTAGATTGATTGTTATTAAGTTAAACGCCTCGATAAGCTTACCGCGATAATTTTTTGTATGTTTACATATTTTTAATATTTAGAATAAATACTTTCCAATAAATGTTTTCGAATAAAAATGTTTATTTTATTTAAAATAAATGCTCATATGTACTTACTCCTATAACATAAATGTAGATACTTCAAGTATTCAAAGCCACTTTACTTATTATAGGTATAAACTACATTGTTCGTAGAAGAAGTTTAAAGAATATCAAATAAATAACGTATTACAATACTGGTCTATAGCCGAGCCCCTCTAACTCCAAAAAGAGACTAATAAGGAGAATGAGAAAACAGAAGAATAAGGGTTCGTGAGTGTCAAGTCGCCAGCACAAATTCATGTCATTTCATGTCAAATTTCTCCAAATAATTTTAAGCCTTAATATGTTGATGATTAAGTTCAAACTCAACTGACTGCCTCGTTGGTCTAGTGGTCCCAATTGCGACTGCTACGCTAGAGGTCTTGGGTTCGATCCCCAGGTCGAGCAAAGTGTTATTGAGTTTTTCTATGAAATTCTCAGTAGCAGCTCGGAGTCTGGATTTGTGCCCGGTGAATGGCAATAGGCTCGCCCCCTATTACATGGGACCCAAACATACCGGCGAAATGTGGGTGTACATTAAGTGCACCTCTGCCTAACACTTCGGGGAATACAGGCGTGATGGTATGTATGTTATGTTCAAACTCAACTGAGAATATTTGACATTTCGTAGTAACTTGATGTGCTGGCACCGCCGTACATAATATGACCGGGGCCACATCTATATAATAGGATCTAATATATATATATATATAGAACTATACTTTATAAGATTTCGTGAGATGGAATGTCCGAATAATTTTATTATACTACTAGTGATATTGTACGCACGGCTACACATCAAGCTATATTAAAACCAGTTTACGCTGGCCTTTTATTGTATGGGAAGTCTATACAATACGAGATCCGCTTAAACTGGTTTTGTATAGCTTGACCTGTAGCCGTGTGAACAAGTGACGTCACAGAGTCACGTAACAGATAGTGTCGTTTTGGAGCGAAATTTGAAATTGTATTTAAAATAAATCATTTGAAAGAATTACTAGTATTTGAAAATAATATAAAAACATATTTGCTGGTATGGGTACTTATGCACAATTTCCCATGTAGATAGGTCTATTCCGTCTTCTGGGATTTTATCTTCCACGCCCCTATCGTATACTTGAGCCAAATAAGACCCAAGTCACAGCCCATCTGTATCCAAGACAACACTGGAGTCACTTTGGAACCTTCGATTTCTGTCCATCTCACAGGAATCTCAGCAATTGGAATGTTTAGTTTTTGTGCTATGTACAATAATTCGACGTCAAACGCCCTGCAAAAAAAGAAAATATACTAAATTCATTACGCCTGTAGTCCCTGAAGGTTAAGGCAGAGGTGTACTAATGTACACCCACGCTTCGCCGGTTTGTTTAGGTCCCATGTAATAGGGGGTGAGCCTATTGCCATTAACCAGGCACAAATCTAGACTCCGAGCTGCTAGAGAATTTAATAGAAAATCTCAATAACAATGCTCGACCTCGGAATCGAACCCAGGACCGTTAGCGTTAGCAGTCGCGCTTGGGACCACTAGACTAACGAGGCTGTCAACCTCAAGTCAAGTCATACCAAATCGATTAACTCAGTATTTTTATGAAATTCAACATTTTTTGTGTGAGACAAGGGTACGAGTGCTATCTCTATCAGGGGATTGCAAAAGGTTGATTGTTTGGTTATAATAATAGGTTTCATAGGCGATTTAAAGTTTTTTAACTTTCATATTGGAGATATAATAGATATATCTAATTACTCATAATAGAATTGAGATTTAAAACAATAGAGTATACAAGAGCACCTGCATCTAATATAATTTGCACGTTGAAAATATTTACGAAAAGTATAAGTAAGTATTCATATTTACCATCTGTTTACGTGCAGACTTTTGAAACAAATGCTAGCTGACTTCCTGGTGAACAATTTGAAGCCACACTGTGTATCCTTGATGCCTTTGACAGTAAACAACCACACGAGAAAGTGGAAGCCATACATTAGAATATTCCTAAAAAATTATATAATTTGTATACAATTATGATTCGCCCGGTCCCACTAAATGTTAATGGCCTCTTCTAATCTCCATGTTACTCGATCTTGCGCCAATAATGTATATATGTAATATTTAGGTAGGTTCTAAAGGTTTTGGGCCGAAAATATCCAAAAGGCCTTAGGCGAGACTTCAGTGTCTGTCCGTCTTTCAGAAACTACTATTCGTGTCGACTTTCGTAGATTATTTTGTAGAAGTCATTTGGGTACATCTATTCAAGGTATTTACCCGACTGAGGAAGAAGTTTTATTTCAAAGATATGAATTTTCCAGTGAAAGAAAAATTCGGCTTAGGCAGGGTTCGAACCTTCGTCCCTCCGGTTAAGTACACTGAACGCTTATCAATTAAGCTACCGAGAACTAACCGCAGGAACGCAGGTTCGTACCCTGCCTCAGGCCGAATTTTTGAATTGCCTGAATGAGTGCAAACGCAGTTGGTAACGAGTAATTAATTAAGTATGATATGTTCCCAGGCCATAATTATGCTTGTTTGCTATCTAAGGGCGGGTTGTTTCAAATAGTTATTCAACGTAACATGCGCTGGTTATTACTTTAAAAGATAAACGTTTACCAGTGAGGCAAGGAAGTTTATCGTAATCGTATCGCCATTTTTTATTTTTATAACGTTAAGTAGAGTTGAAACTGCCCACCCTTAAAAAAATATATCAGGAGTGTTATTTTTTCTCACCTAAAAACGCTACGTGTGGCTAAAGATTCCTTTTCAAGATGTGCTCTAGATCCAATTACTATAGCTATGCTGTCGCTTACACCATCTGGCTGCGTCAAAGGGTCACACTTCGTTAGGTCCTTCAGTGCAGCCTCTAATTTTGCTAAGTCTTCAAACTTAGATGCTCCATCTGCATCAGCAAATAATATACAGGCACCTCTACAGCTTTCAATTCCCTAAAATTTTATACATTATATCAGAATTGAGGAATGGGACTCAAGGTTATATTCACCCAACCCAGATAGATGTTGGTCCACATGACTAGACAAGTCATGTGCAATAGTACACTGCACTTCTTTTATTTATTTGTTGATGGGGTTGGATATGCTTTATGCACTACCCACCGCTTCGGGGAGAGTGAGCACCTGAAAAGAACCTCAATGTTTCGCGTCACCACTTTAGTGCTAAGGCTGCGGGAGTGCTGTACCATTCGTCTGCAGAGTGTATTGCGCTTAACGTAACTACTTTCGCACTTTTCTTACTTTTTTGTGGTAATTGTAGCAACACAGTATTCTGTATAAATAGATATTTTTTTATGACCCGCCTTGGCTTCCCATAGCTGCAATGTAGTAATTACATGCATATATTATACATATACACCTCCCGGAAGAAATCCTTAAATGTTATTGAAGACCGTATCATCATCTAAATCTGTTGTGGTTTAGATGTAAGCAGAGAAATATACAGACAAGAACAGTGAATTTGTTATAAACTATGTAGTGATAGTAATATGATGATGCTAAAGATATGATGATATCTTATTTCTCTGTAAGTAGATCCTTCAAAGGCACTTTTACAAGTTGTTTCCTATCTGATGAACTCTGACAAGAAAAGCGGAAACAAACTCTGAGAATTATGGCCTCTTTTTTATATAGCATGTAACATGCACAGAAAACATTTACTTTAGTTTTAATGTTTACTGTTAAGAAATCTAACTGACCAGTCGTACAGCTCCACCCTTCCCTCTATTCTTCATCAGTTGAAGGCACCGTACTTTCTCACTGCCATACTTCTCGGCGTAGCTCTCCGCCACTTTCACAGTGTTGTCTTTACTGCCATCGCTAACAACAATTATCTCATATTTGTATGATGGCTGCTCCTTTACTCTGCCTTCTAAAAATTCTATAGCTTCATCAAGCATGGGTGGTACTAGAAACAATAAAAATGTATTTGTAAACAATGTTGGCTAATTTTATTTTATAACTCACCTTACACTAAGATGCAGAGAGGAGTGTGTAAAAATTTGGTTCTATTACACTTATATATTTTTACTCTTAGAGCCATGTCTGGCTTTAGCCTAATCATTACATCATTCTTATTGACAAACAAATACACAATAATTAAGACAGGACAATGTCTGTCTGTTCAGCTAGTTCAATAATAAATATGCATAATATAATAATTTGATTTCGTAATATATTGTTTACTATTAACTTACATCTTTCTTCCTCATTGTAAGCGGGCACTACTACACTCAGGTGAATGCTGTGCATCTCTTCAATGTTGGGGAATTTTAGTTTAATTTTACTTTTAGGATCATTGTATAAGTACTCTTCTTGGAATCTCTCTACCACTGGATATGGTTTTGTTATAATGTACAGCATGATGGATATCTGTAAGGCAAATATTATGTACAAGTGAGTAGATTACTTCGAGACAAACATGCTCCATGGCTGATAACATAGGCTCCTAATATTAACACAATGGTGATCAAACGGTGCAATATAAATAAAATAGGTAATGGCTGTTTTTTTTATAATTAAGAGCTCTAATAAATTTTAGCCACTGGTATGACTGCCTCTAAAGTGGTCTCTGATAGGATTCAACAATTTTTTTATGTTAAGGAGAAACCTACATAAAAATATTATTCCCGGTATTTATAAGATCTGGAGCCTTAGTGGGAAAATGGGTTAAATGGGTAGAATGATTAGGATATTTCAGCAAAAAGTAATACAATAAAACTGGTTTCTTTATTATCACTAGATACAGCATGACATACTATGTCGAAGAATAGTTGAAAAAATGTAGTGGAATTTTAAATTTTGTTAATAATATAGTCGAAAAGTAAGAGATAAAAGTACCACGTATTTTAAAGTTTACTTACCGTAAGAAGCAAGGTTATAGCGGCTGCAAAACAGTATGAAATAATCGTCAATATACATATAAAAATCTCCATTTTTTAAGATAATTGTAAAGCTAGCGCATTCTTTAATATATGGGAAATTTACTGCCTATGTGTAATAATCGCTATTGCTACTTGTCCCAATGCTATTCGCTAACGTCGAAATCGAAAACTCGAAACAAACAACATGTCAAATAAATGATCTAATTTCTTGACAGTTGACATTGACACTTCATGACACTTGTAGAGATGTACTTATATATTTTTTGTAAGTAGTTAGTTTCGATTAGTTTGTGGTGCATGTATGTACGTACTATTCCGTTAGTAGACTAGATATTATGTAATATTAGCGTATTTTTTTGATATAATAGTAAAAAAAAAACAATAAATATTCAATATATTACTCTTCGCATATTATGACATCATACGTATTGCTAGGAAATAATTCATTACTAATAATGACTTATTAGATGGAGTAGCTTGTAATGAATTAGTTCACTAATATTTGACAACGTTGTTGTTTGCGTTTAATACCGGGTACATATACGAATTTAAATGACTTTTAAAACCGAATAAAAATTTAATTTGGCGCCGAAGACGAACAGTCCGCCCTATACTTACATGAAGAAAATAAAAGTGGATGCTGTGGTTCCTTCTTCAAGAGGGTTGAGAGTTCAGACATTGCCATACTGTGTAGTTTTGAACCTTAAGGACTTAGTAGGTTAAATAAAAAATGTGGTCTCTTGAATTATATTTATTACAATAAAATAAATCTATTCTAATCTATTTAATATAATAAAATAACTTGTTAAATTAAATATATTATAAAAATTAATAATTAACCCGTGTTTTAGAAGTTTTCCTAAAGTTGTATGCAGGGATGAACAACAATGTGGGTTACCAGTTGAGTGTGGTTACACTGGTCACCACTATGTTATAATATTATCATTTTTCCCATGCTTCATTTGAGAATTCGAAATCTCAAGAAGACGCATTATGTACTTAGATATGAGTTTTCTTTGTTTTGCTGTATCCACTTGTAATTACAACATCCTGTAACAACAATATAATAATTATGAGTAGATAGACGCGACTTTAGGGCATGAGAAGGCAAACCGAGCCCAACATACCGGACGAGCTATGAAGATTTTCCGTAGCCTACCTACCTACTTATATATAAGGGTATTTATGTATACGGGTAGGTACTTATATTTACGGGCTTCTCTATTTAATTCTGAATTTTGTATTAACCTAGTTGAAATCATCTCTATGGTAAACATATAATAGACTTATTTTAAAAGTAAATATTACCTCTTTATTGCGTGAATTGACTTTGCATTATGTCGAGCTCAAACTGTTAAATCTGAAAAAAGTTATCTAAGATTAAATACCAATAAAATTATAAAAACTTAGCTATAACATTGCTTTGTTTTTATAGTTATATTTCCAAATAAGAAAATGTGTGCTATAGGATTTTAAATTGCCTTAAACCTAGGTTGAACGGTACCTACCAAGCCCAATGAGGTACCTAATCGTCAAATGTAACTCTCCATTAAACTATCTACAGACTTGGCAAAAGACGCGACGTTATGTCGGTACTATGTATAATAAATAATTGATTGTTTCCAAATTCCTGAAGTAACTAAAGACAGAGCGCCATGAAATATGCCTGTATCGTATTAAATAATATGTAACAATTTTTTTTACCTATGTGAATGTATGGTTCTGCTGCTGTGGCGGCTGAAGAGGCTGCAAAAGAAAAAAGATAACATGAAAGTGCAAATTAATAACTATACTAAATTTTTCGGAGATGACGAAACTAAAAATATTGCGCATATGTTTTAAAATTTTAAGACATGAGCAACGGTCAATTTAAAATAATAATAACCCAATTACCTGTTATTTGAATACGTTGGTATTGTGAATCAGGATAAGAAGTTGCTGTAAATATATAAATACTTAAGTAAATGCATATCGATCAAAGTGTTATAATCACATAATATTAAAATAAATTTATTTGAAAACATAAAAAAGCGTACTATTACAAATACCCTATGTTTAATGTTGCTAGAATGTGTTATAATGCGCACGTAGTGGGTTATAGCTGACCCACTTAGACACCACGGGCCTACCTAGGGTGGGTCAGGTAACAGCTATAAGCCACTGTACCTAAAATGTGTTACAGCCGAACAACTTGCTAAAAACCAAGTAAAATTTGAACTTGGCGCCCAAGGCTGAACGTTTATGTAAAACGTGTATGTAACGTAAACTAGTTTAGACTGACCTCCCATGGTTTCCTGCAATTCAAGGCCAGCCTATACTGGTTTTGTATAGCTTGATGTGTAGCCGTGTGTACCTACAATTTGCGAAAAACCAAAACTAAAATTTGAATTTGGCGCCTAAAGCGAGACGATCCGCCTTAAGGCTAAACGTTCAGCTTTGGGCGTCAAGTTCAATTTTTTCTTGGTTTTTAGCAAGTTGTTCGGTTATAACACATTTTAAGTACAGTGGGTTATATATAGCTGTTACCTGACCCGCCCTGGGCCAGCGGGGTCTAAGTGGGTCAGCTATAACCCACTGTACATGGTAAAAATTGCTTAAACTTATTTATATCGAGTAAGTATTAAAACTTTTACATAAAAACAGTTATCGTATGAGATTATGGCGTAATTTTGTTAAACAATCTACTATTATTGACACGATAAAAAACTATTAGAAAGCTACATTATTCCCAAATAACAAAGGCCTATTAATGATTCCGCTGGATATCTGGTGACATTAGGGCGAAGCCGTGGTCAACTCTAGTAATTATATAAATTGAACATACTAAGTGGCACTCCTTCTTCGCAGAGACAGCCATCAGTTTCTATAGAGCCTGGAGGGCAGCCACAATCAGGAGTGAATCCACTTCCAGGAGCGGGTCTGTCCGGTATAATGGCGTCAGTTCCTCAGTCCAGTCAGAGAAGTAACAGAATATCTTCGTCTGCAAAGAGGAAAAAGTTTTCTATACGCAACAGAAGTTTGTAGATTTCTCTGAAACATAATAACATACCATCACGCCTGTATTCCCTAAGGGTTAGGCAAAGGTGTACTAAATGTAACCCACAGTTCGTTGGTATGTTTAGGTCCCATGTAATAGGGGGCGAGCCTATTGCCATTCACCGGGCACAAATTAGACTCCTGCTCTGCTCAGGACCTCTAGCATAATATCTAAGTGTTAGACGGCGGTCTAGATTCTAATATAGTCCCTCGTAATAGGGGGCAATGCTAAATAGTATATACTCCTATCTAAATTGACGATTTTCAGAGAAAACTTTTTGACTGCCTCATTAGTCTAGTGGTCCTAAGCGCGACTGCTATGCTAGAGGTCCTGGGTTCGATCCCCAGGTCGAGCAAAGTGTTATTGGGTTTTTCTATGAAATTCTCAGTAGCAGCTCGGAGTCTGGATTTGTGGCCGGTTAATGGCAATAGGCTCGCCCCCGATTACATGGGACCTAAACATACCGGCGAAACGTGGGTGTACATTTGTACACCTCTGTCTAACCCTTCGCGGAATACAGGCGTGATGGTATGTATGTTATGTTATGTTGTTTTTGGGAAGCACGAGATTCAGTGACATTGTGAATAATATTTTACAAATTTTTGCTTACACACGTTAGGGGCCCCTGTACCCGGGGGCCCCGTATCATTGATACGGATACGGCGGTAGCGACGCCCCTGATTCATACGCGAGCACGATCAATCGTGCCGACCAAATTACTGACTAGAGTGCGAGTATGAATACACTTACTTGTGATATACCATTCAATTGTTGACATTCTGCTAATGCACAGCCCATGTGAGTTACTGCACCCTGTATTATACTAAGATAATGTTTTGTTTCGGACCTAGGAAAAAAAATAACAAGTATAAAATATTAAGCGCAGTAATAGCGAAGGTGGCCGGAAAGGACTAGATGTGGAAGGCCCAAGATCGTTCGAAATGCCGTGCTTATGAAAGACTTACATCCAGAAGGATGACAACAGGTTGAAGAAGATAACCTAGTAATGACAATTGGTCTGCCAAGTTTGAATCTGGCACCTCTGGCTTTTCGAAGTTGTGTCCGTATTAATAATTAATTATCACGCGCTTAAACGGTGAAGGAAAACATCATTAGGACACCTGCATGCCTGATAGATTTTGTTTATAGCGCTTGATGTCTGCCAACCCGCAGTAGGCTAGAGTGGTGAACTATGGCCTGATCCCTCTTAGTCGACGAGGAGTAAGGAGAAGGAGTCTGAAGCGCGAGTAAGGAGGAAGTGAGTAAACCGCGGGCTACAACTAGTTTACGATTTTTAAGTATTAAAAGATTTTACGAGATTCTGGGCTTGAAAAAAAAGGCTTACCTTTTCAAATCTGGACATTTTAAAACATGTTCTTCCGTGACTAAGTTTTTATTTTCTTCCCAATAACGAAAAGTATTGTCAATAAAATTCTCCAAGCTGGGGTCGACTTCACTAAACCATGAAGCTATGGAAGGGTTCGGGAAATTTCCTTAAAGATATGTAGATTATTTTAATAAAATTCTCTTTATTCTTCTTCTTCTTTCGTCAGTATACACCTCATTGAAAACATGCGAGAAATCGAAATGGGAGGTTCCCTAATCGTAACTTAAAATAGTTAAAATCTAAACTGTACAAAAAATATTTTTATTTTTCATCTTCTAAATCGTTCTGTCATGGTTGAGAATCCTGACCCAATTTGCGTGTTGGAACAAGTTGGGTCCGCCAGGCGAACCGGATCTTGGGCCCGTCTCGTGGCCTCTCAGAACTCCATATTTAAATTACTCCTGGATTAGGTCAGTCCAACGCATTGAGCGGTCTCGACAGTGTGTTTAAAAAAAAAATACTAAGCATAAAAATTACTCGCTAAAATTACGACATGGTTTCTATGGGGTGAGAGTTACTTAATGAGAATCATCAATTTCACTTAAGTTCGCTCCTTATGGAACATTCCTAATTAGTAACAGGAAAACCAAATACTAATTCCTAACCCCATTTCATCTCCTGAGGGCTACGAATAAATAGTAGCCTGAGGGTTATTTTCTGGGTTTAAAGTAGAATTCTGTATTCTGTTCTGTAGTAGGATGCTTACAACTTTTAAGAAACCTTACTTCAAGATTTCAGGGTGACAACATTGATGCCTGGAAGGATGTTAGTGACTCACCAGTGGCTGCACAACCGAAAAAAAAATCACCGTCTCTGAGCATTAAGTCTGATAGTGCTGCCAATTCACTGTTCCACTGCTGTAACGGTAAACAGTCGCGTTAGAGATAGGTTAATCAGAGTAGTATTGAGGTAATAGAACTACTACTGTTAGGTAAGTCTATGTTTTTATCACCCTATTGCCAAATATTCTGGTATGGTTACTGACGGTGTAAACAGTCGCAAAAGTGGTACCAGGTGTACCACTTTTGCGACTGTTTACACCGTCAGTAACCATATAATAATTTATTTTTAAATGAAAATGAGGCCCAATTCCTCCCCCAGTCCCCTTCCTTCTCCTTTTTTCCTTCCTCCTAGGAAACGCATCTGCATCTTCTTTGGTATTGCAGACGTCCATGGATCTTCAAACAGTAAGGTAGTCATCCGAGCCATGTCTTCTGAACTCGGCCTTACCCCGCGTTTCCACTGACTACAAAACATGTTGCAAACATCTATCTAACTCTATTTCACTCTCAAAGAGCGAGTGGGATAGGTAGCTGTTTGCAACATGTTTTGTCGTCAGTGGAAACGCAGGGTTACGGTTTGAAGAATTATTTATACAGTGAATGACTCGGGGAACCTTAACAACACGTCTTAAGGTGCTGTAGCCACACCGGCAATATGGAAAAGTGACGTCGTGATTACGATTATTACAATACTGTAATGAAATTTTGTCTACGTGCTCCTTAACATAAGAATAAATTAAAATCTGTTAGTTAAATTAGTGCGCCAACCTCCAAGAATTCTAATAAATATTATTTTTTTATTAGGACACGTTGATATGTATACAAAATATAACCCACTTCCTTAAAAATATATTCAACAGGTTTTTTTTTATAAGTGGTACCAATAGATTAGGGTAAAAACTATTTGATGTTGGTTGCGTTACAGTATAGTACTTGTGTTGCTTGCCATGTAATCAATACAATTAAATTTAACATGCCGAAACAATTAGGCGAAATATTAGAAACTCCTTGTTTATAATTTTGTCAGTTAACTTATATCTTCATCATCAGCCTATACTCGTCCACTGCTGGACGCAGGCCTCTCCTAGTGAACGCCACAGAACCCGATCTTCGGCTTTCCTCATCCAGTCACTGCCAGCTACCTTCCGCAAGTCGTCACTCCATCTGGCCGGCGGGCGCCCTACACTACGTTTGCCTAGACGCAGTCTCCACTCGAGAACTCGTTTGCTTCAGTGTTTGTCAGTTGTTATTAAAAGACTTACCACACGTAACATTCCGTATGCTTTCGGTAAGAGTTGTCCGTCTTTTCCTCTTGCTACTCCGGACGCTACTTCAGCTCTTAGTCTGTAATGTTTAAAATCCAAATCACC
Source organism: Subacronicta megacephala (assembly GCA_958496365.1). Taxonomy (NCBI): domain Eukaryota; kingdom Metazoa; phylum Arthropoda; class Insecta; order Lepidoptera; family Noctuidae; genus Subacronicta; species Subacronicta megacephala. The sequence continues at coordinate 15,174,730 of OY292519.1, read as the reverse complement.
ATTATAAATGCAAAACTACACCTTGTCCTCGGCGCAGTCCCCGATGTGGTGACAATTGGGGGGCTATACAATGTCACATTTCGATAACGAAGTAAGATAAATCAGGGCCCCTAGACAATGTCACATCTTCATTATCGATGACGAAGTTAGATATCCGAAATGTATGGATTTGACATAATTTTATCACGTGACATATCGAAAGATTATGCCAATTCCATACATTTCAGATTAATCTAACTTCGTTTTCGATATGGAAATGTAACATTGTCTAGACCCCCAGAAACGTATGGAATTGGCATAACCTTTCGATATGACACGTGAAGAAGGTTATGCCAATTCCATACATTTCGGATATCTAATTTCGTTATCGATAATGGAAATGTAATGACATTGTATATAATATAGACTAACTCCCTCACTTCACATTCGCACTCTCTCCCTTACAGACATAATAAACACGCAGCCGCACGCTCACCACATACACACCCACACGCACACATACACACACACACACACATACACACCCATGTTCATAAAAACCGCAGTTTTAAACTAACCTTTACATTTAAATGCTTATTATGTGAAGCTTTGTATGACACATTGACAAACAGCATTTAAAATTTTCGTGCGAGATGTATGACCAGATTTTATTATGAAAATATGAAACCAAGTTAAATACTTACACGTTAGTATTTTCAAGTATAAGTTTCACATGCATCTCCGTCAAATTAATGTGTACGGCGTTCATACAATTCTGAATGCGTTTTTCTTGCTGTAAAGTAACATAATTTATGTAAAACAGTTGTAATGATCCTACTGCTGACCCGGGTCTTCTCCCAGAACGCCCGGCTATAAGAACCGCTCCCAGAACCAGGCTCCCAGAACGTTGGGCTATAGATACACCACGAACCACCACCGTGGATTGTAAGTAAGTACATGTTACTAGTAGCTAGCACACACATAATATATATTATTATGTTATCGAATTTAATACTCTAGCATTATTATAATGATAGCAAGCCTCCTCTTAGTACATACATACCATCACGCCTGTATTCCCCGAAGGGTTAGGCAGAGGTGTACAAATGTACACCCACATTTCGCCGGTATGTTTAGGTCCCATGTAATAGGGGGCGAGCCTATTGCCATTAACCGGGCACATATCCAGACTCCGAGCTGCTACTGGGAATTTCATAGAAAAACCCAATAACACTTTGCTCGACCTGGGTATCGAACCCAGGGCCTCTAGCGTAGCAGTCGCGCTTAGGACCACAAGACTAATGAGTCAGTCATATAACATTTTAGACTCTTATAACATTTTAGAGGTAACTGGCTAACGCGAACAAGGATTTGTATAATACTATGATGAACTGTTTAGTCTTGCTGGTAGTCCAATACACTATGATTATGATAATGATCATTAAAATGATAACTTACCCTCAGGTAAATGGGCAGTCGGCTGTGTTTAGGCTTTTTATCCAAGATATGGCTTTGTCTGTGTCGTGACCCTGAAAGCTAGTAATAATATCATTGTTGGTTCGATTGCAAGTGAACGAACAACAACCAGAGTGGCGAAGATCCGAAAGTTCACCTTATCAAGACTAGTCTCAATTTTAAGAATATTGTTATCATCATGCAGTGATAGCCTAGTGATATGACCATTGGACTGCTACCTCTAACTTTTCGAAGTTATGTGCGTATTAATAATTAATTATCACGCGCTTAAACGGTGAAGGAATAGATCGTGAGGAAACCTGCATGCTTGAAAGATTTTCTTGACGGCATGTGAAGTCTTCCAACCCGCAGTAAGCTAGCGTGGCAGACTATAGCCTAATCCCTCTCGTACTGAGAGGAAACCCGTGCCCAGCAGTGGGACAATATAATGGGTTGATGATGATGATGATGATCATATTATTGGTTACCATAGTGCATAGCATCTCGCCCGTATTTCCCACGATTGGTTTGACGGAGGTGTACCAATGTACACTTTAGCGGTATGTATAGGTCCCATGTTATTTAATAGTCTTTGGTCCCATGTAATAGTACAACTGTAGCCCTGTGCCAGCCTATTACCATTAACCGGGCATAAATCCAAATTCCGAGCTCAGGATCTGTAAATCGAACCCAGGAACTCTAGCGTAGCAGTTGCGCTAGACGATGAGGCAGTGTTTGCCATAGTGATACCGCCACTGAACAGCAACGAAATGATCAACCTCTATATAATATTTTTACATTTTGGCAGAGCTTGAAAAATAAAAAAATATAACATAACATACATAACATACCATCACGCCTGTATTCCCCGAAGGGTTAGGCAGAGGTGTAGTAATTACCTTAATGTACACCCACAGTTCGCCGGTATGTTTGGGTCCCATGTAATAGGGGGCGAGCCTATTGCCATTCACCGGGCACAAATCCAGACTCCAAGCTGCTACTGAGAATTTCATAGAAAAACTCAATAACACTTTGCTCGATCTAGGGATCGAACCCAAGACCTCTAGCGTAGCAGTCGCGATTGGGACCACTAGACCAACGAGGCAGTCAAAAAATTATGCATCTACCAAAAATTTTACAACATAACTAATTCGTAACTATATTGTATTATTAAACTTATGAATTACAAATATGCCAATTAAATGAAACCTCATACTTACAGGTGCCAATACCCGGCACACTATATGTTTTTCGGGTGGTGTACACGTATTATTGTTGGGACAGTACTTTTCGTAGGTGATTTCCTCGAATATCTTCATACATGTTGTTAATTTTAAAATTATGATGATTAGTGTGATCTGAAATTATTTTCTTATTAGGGATCATAGGTGTTATTGGGTTTTAATCTCATGGTCTCGTCTTGCTATGTCTAGTAATAAGTGTGAATTACGTAAACACGTTATTTTCCCAAAGTTCTCCGAAAGAAATGATTAAATGATTAAAAGATATTTCTGTAAACAGATCTTTTAAAGGCACTTTTACAAGACGATTTTTTAAATATTTTATTGATCTGGATGGCGTCGATATTTCCTATCTTCCTATCGACGATCCTATCTATCTTTCCTATCAGGGCTTTTGAAGAAAGAGCCATAGCAGCTTTGAGTTGACCTGTCCTAACTGATGGCACGCATACATCAGTCATCGTGTAGCTCAACCAGTATAGGGAGCACAACGACCAAAGACGATGTCTTCACAAAAATGCTTTTTTGCAAGAATGACTCGTACGCAGAGGTTTCCGCACATACTTGTATCAGTTTAATTACTACTGATGTTTATAAGCTAAGGGTGCCATGAACTGTAGAAATATAAGGTAGGTTTAAACGGTTGTTGGCAATAGGTTTGCCTTCTTTTGAATGGGACATAAAAACAACATGAGTGCAAAATAAATGAATATGAATGTGAAAAACATATAAGCGAATTGGGGGATGTTCATTTGGGTACTTTTACCTAGCACTTCGGGGAACACAGGTATGGTGGTATGTAATGTTTATTTTCCACTGTAACAATTTCTTTGGACCACAGGACTGATTAAAACTTGTTATCCCAGCCAACATTGTCCAGGGGCCGGGGTAGTTTCGTGGCCAATATACAGTGCAAAGGCCCATGGAGTAGCAGAGCATTGATGGGCGCCAGTGATTAGCGCATCATGAAACACCCAGGACCTACTTTAAGAGCTGGTAATAGAGCCGATTTTTCTATAATATAAACTTACATTAAAAATCATGGTCCTGAGCACGGTTACAAGCTATATTGTAGTATAACAGGAAATATATACAATTAACATGTATGTCTATCCGGTATATGGAAATCCTAGACGAAAGGAGTTACAGAAATTTGTACTTTAGAAAATAATACTTCAAAAGAGGTGAAATAGCACTTATTAGGGGAGGCTTCTGACCAGCAGTGAACTAATATAGGCTGATGGTTATCATGAATTTATGTACACTTCATAAACTGGAAGTTGGAAAGGGGAATCTTCTCTGATAATGTTCCTACATACATACGTTTGCTACGATTCTTGTATTCTTCTTTTATTTCGTCCACATTCTACAAAGATCTCACAAATAAGACCGTGGTATGTCTTTTGGGACGTCCCGTCCCGACATCGCCACAGACATTCACTTTATAAATCCCGTTCGTGAATCGCCTTTCATCCATTCTCTTAACATGTCCAAATCATCTGAGCAGACTCTCTTCAATGCGTGTCACAATGTCATCTGTGTTGTCAGATAATGTTCCTGCCTTTTCATATTATTCGTAGATGAAGTAAAAAGCCTTTTAGCATGGGAAATATGTTGCTTGCAGCACTCGCTAACTCATGCCTCAATAACACATTTTTATATCTGTCATTACTTCTACTACTGCTAGCAAACTTTATTTATTAGAAAGTTGCGCCAGACTTAATAATTAAATCTCCTGCCAATATTATTTTATATAACAAAAACTATTTGTAACTCTTTAGTTTAGGATGTCTCATCGTGTCCTAGTCCTAAATTAACTAGCGTACTGACAGAAATATACGTAGAGTAACTATTAAAGAACCAGGGAGGCAACTGCAACAATGAATTTTTTTATTGTCATTGATTTCTTTATTGCGTTTCGTAATAAAGTATGATATATGCTCCGGAAAATTGAAAACATCTGCAGTTCCGACGAAGTAGCTCTGCGTATCTAAAGTTGTACGCAAGTGGCTGCGCAGTGGTAACGGTTAGATTTAAAGTGTGTGTTGCGCAACTTGCAACTTGTTGGCAATTTTCTGAATGCAATTGGGGTTGTACGTAAATGTTTCGCTGTTCGAGCGATTGAGCAATTCTCCTTTTGAATCCCGGTCCTCTTTGTTTCAGCGATTTATTGTAAGTTTATTTCGGTATACTTAATTTATTTAAAACATAGGAGATAAATAGGAGGTTTTTACTTTACTTTACTTAATTTAGGTTATTCAACAAAATCAAAAAAAAAAATATTCCTTTACAATATTATATTATTTATAAAAATACAGTGGGGTAAATCTTTGGTATTATCTTTTTTTTTGACAGATAACGGTTAGAGGCATTTGAAATTTGATGCTGGAGTATAATGGCGAATCAGATCAGTTTGACGGAAAGGAAAACAAATCAGGAAGTGTTATTAATATTTAGCGAGAAAATACAGTTATTGAGAAACATCGAGAACAGACGAGGAAAGATGATTGGCCACTTGATTTAACACGACAAGTTCCTTGGTCAATTTTAGAAGGTCAACGTGAAGCATAACGAAGAAATGGAAGACTAAGAAGAAGTGAAAGAAAAAGTGGGGGTACAGTCGTATCAAGAGATCGAACAGAAGGCACAGAATAGAGAATAGTGGCGATTGCGCCACCGACGAGAGATGAGCTCTTAAATGGAAGAGAGAGAGATCCAAATGTTGCATCCTTAATGTTGTAAAGTTCACGCTTATTCATCTTAACCTAACAGGATCACACACTCACAAGTGAGCGTCGTATTAAGTATCTTCGTTACGATAAACATGATTGGTTTTATAGGTAAGGTAATTTTTCAATTCTTCAAACTCTTTATCGATATCAGGTATATATACATTTTTTCGGTTTGATAACACGTCCTTGTGTGTTGTCTTCATGTTATTATCAAACAAGTGTTTTTTGTAGCTGCCATGTTTCACATGCTCCTGTTCTTGGTCAAACGTATTTAGAGGATACATTATATTTCTGAGATTTTCTTTATCTTTAACAACATCTTTGTTGATAATAGCGTCATAATAATCAGCGTTAACATTCTTTCGTAACCGCTTCTGCGAATTTTGATTAAAATTCATACTAGTTACATCAGGGCCTTGAAATCCAAGCGTTATATTGTGAAACTCTGTCTCACTTGCCATGATTGTTTTCATAGATTTTTTATATGCATTGTCCATCTGAAACAAATGAACATAGTCTGTAAATAAACACTCATATTAATTGTATATAAGGCTTGTGAAGATACGCGAACGTATTCAGATAAAGTAATCATTACCTCATAATCCTTGAAAAAGTTAATTACGTGTATTGACTTTGTAGGCAATGTAGAACTCGTATTGTGAAATCTGCAAAATAGATTAATTGATAATGTAAATAGGGAAACCATATTTAATATAATTAAGTTAATAAAATAATAATTTAAGAGTGAGTTATAAAGCAATAAAATATTGTTGTTTTTGTTTTTTTGTTTTGATTTATATTATTCTATCTTGTCATTTGAATACATAGATTGTAACGGGACAATAATTATTGGTGCTCCACGGATATTTGTTTGAGTTTGGGTGCACTTTATGTCTGTCAATTGAATATTTGTGAGGTCTCCGCGACTTAGAGCCCCTGTTCTGAGCTTTATTAAATAAAAACAAAACGAAAAAATCGCGATCTATGGTATTCTTACCGTCCTTCTATCGTCAGATTGCGTTAAATGATAGGATTACCTATCAAATAAGTTTGTTGGGATGGAAAAAATTGTAGATAGGATTTTCTATTACTAGCCGGCTTTTTTTATTTTTTTAAATTTAATTGATTGATTGACATAATAATTTCTAATATTGTAATGGAATTTTACTAATTTAATCTACAGATTACATTAGTAAAATTCCATTAATTATACATAATTATTACTTTTCTAATGAATTTCCTGTAATTGAATTATTTTTATTATTTTATTGTTTATTTTCTATGTGTATTCTTCTACTGTGTGTGTGCTGACTATTTTAATATTATTGTATGGATCTTATCTGAAATAAATGTTTTATTATTATATTATTAAACCAGTGGTATCCTCATTGAATATTGGGAACAACCGTAAGTGATGGATCAAAGTACCGACTTACCTCCGATGGTGTCTTGCCCCAGGATTGGACCTTGTTACGGAAGCCAGCGGCAGCATTATAATTTTTGGTTTTCGGTTACTTATCGGGGTTTTGAAAGTTTGTGCTTCTGCGACAGCACGTAGCTGTGGAGTTGCCCACCACTGCCTGATTTCCAGCGGATCTATTCATAACAAAAACAATTATGCATAACAGCCAACAGCATTCTGCAAGTCCTAGCCGACAAGCATGATGCACCAATGCTGAAGCATATGGTGCAGCTGTTCGTTCGGCAGGAGTAAATCTTTTTGTGATTGTAAGTTTTTATTATATTTTATTTTAAATAACTAACCATTAGCAAGTAAGTTTTTACGAACAATTGGACCAATTTTATCAAATAAATAAATAAATAATATTATAAATTATAACTCCAAAACTACTAAACGGATTTTTATGAAATTTGGCACACATATCGTTTATTACCTGGATTATTAGATGAGATGGGACTTTCTACCTACTACGTGGACGAAGTCGCGGGCAGAAGCTAGTGTACTTATTCATAAAAAAAAATAGAATAAAAAGATTCACAATAATATGACTAATAATATTATAATAAGTACTAACTACTGATTCAGAGATCAAAGCAGAGGCTAGTTTTATTTTATAGTATAAAAGTGTACTAATCATCATCAACCCATTACATTGTCCCACTGCTGGGCACGGGTCTCCTCTCAGTCCGAGAGGGATTAGGCTATAGTCCGCCACGCTAGCCTACTGCGGGGTGGCAGACTTCACACGCCCTCAAGAAAATCTCTCAGGCATGCAGGTTTCCTCACGATGTTTTCCCTTCACCGTTTAAGCGCGTGATAATTAATTATTAATACGCACATGACTTCGAAAAGTCAGTGGTGCGTGCCTTGGATTGGACCTTTGACTTGGCAGTCCAATGGTCATATCACTAGGCTATCACTGCACTAGTATAAAAGTGTACTAATAGAGTATTGAAAACAATAACAAAATAGGTTTTACTGACTCATCAATCTGAATAGATTTCTTGATGCCAATTATCAAGAAATAGATCTCTGCTGACTTTTTCAGTTAGTACAAAGTCAGCATTTTACATATTCGATAATAAAAATTGTTGTCGATTATACTGGTCGCGGACGAACACATACAATATAGGCAATGGCAATAAAAATAACATAATAAATATTGTATTTACTACGATAAGAATAGAGGGGAAAGTAGGTCGAGTAAAGTCGTAAACCAAAAAATCAATTTTGTAAGAATCCCCCCAGGTTCGGTATACTTAGTCTTATAAATAAATGGTTTTCGTGCTGACCTTTATAATCGGCTTCTGTACCAGGAAGACCTGTAAATGAAGGCGAAATGAATTAAATTTTCAAATAATTCCTTCATATTTGCCAGAAGATGGTTTACATGTCATAACATACCATCACGCCTGTATTCCCCGAAGGGTTAGGGAGAGGTGTACTTAATGTACACCCACAGTTCGCCGGTATGTTTAGGTCCCATGTAATTGGGGGTGAGCCAATTGCCATTCACCGGGCACAAATCCAGACTCCGAGCTGCTACTGAGATTTTCATAGAAAAACCCAATAACACTTTGCTCGACCTGGGGATCGAACCCAAGACCTCTAGCGTAGCAGTCGCGATTGGGCCCACTAGACTAACAAGGCAGTCCTAGGTCCTGGTTTACATGTCCTATCTATGTAAACATATAACAATTTGAACGAACTTATTCTTTGCGTTAGTACTCGCAACCGGCGCGTGTGTAAGAAAAGAAGTATGAATGTGGATAAAGCGAAAGAGGTATGCAAGAGTCGTAGCCAGCGGCGGTTTATAGTTTCTGCCTACCCTTGTGGGAATAGGCGTGAGTGTATGTATACATTCTTTGTTTGAACTCGACATATGGATAGCGATTATCACATTGTTTGCAAACTTCAAAATTGATTGGACTAAAACCATACTTTTCCTTTTTTTATTTATACCTAAGTTTTATTTGCGGCTGTATCATTGCGAGGTGATATATTCGATTCGATCGATCTAGATTCTAAGTCCTCATTGATCGCCACTCGTTTTGAGTTCACTAGCTACTAAACCCTTCGGCTACAATGAATTGCAGGATTTTTCTTAGGGAGAGCTCCTTTATTTTTTCTGGGCTCTTTGCTGTAGCCGGGTAGAAAAACACGGTGTCCGACGCTAGGACTATCATTCATACAAATATTATTATCATATATTGTGACTTGTGGGAACCGAACTTCAATACAAGATGCATACAAGTCTCAGCAAATTGTCAATTTTTTATTTTTTTATTTTATTTCAAAAAAAGCTTACTAGCAATGTGAGTCACACATTACTAGTATTCTTGTTAACCCGTCGTACTAAGCTAAATATGCTTGTGTTACGAGTGGGTTCACGTCGGTAGTGCAATGGGTGGGGTTCGAACCGGCAACCACATGATCGCAAGTCCGACGCCCTAGCCATTAGGCTTCCGCCGCTTCAAAATGCTATTATAATTACGCTGAACCATATTTGTCAAATTAAATTATTGGTACCTGTTAATTTATCACTTTTCAACCTCACCGGATAATAATATGCTGCTGTAGAAGTAGCTGCAAATGAAATAAATGTGATTAAATGTATCATAGATAACCTCCATTCTTTTGAAGAGACAATCGCGGCTACTTTTTAAACTGTTTTTTTTTTCAATTCATTTTTGGCTTTTATATTATTAATTTATTTATTTCGTTGTCCCACACCGGGTAACGAGGACAGGACAACCCAGGACAGGAGCAAACCCGAGAAGCTTATAATTATATTAGTTGAAAAAGGTTTAGCCTTAGCCTCCCTTTAATAATATACAGCATGTAGGGTAGATGGAATAGGTACTAAGTATTTGTCTTACACAACAGGAGCTGGATATTCTATTTCCTTAACTGGTAAATTTTTCAAGTCGTGATTCCCTGGGGACTTGCACCAGATCAAATTATTTGTGTGCCTCAAGCTGGTAGAAAATGTAGTAGCCATCCAAAGTCTCTCAGAGAACTTATAGCCTTGCATATAGACAATATTATTTTACTTTTATTGTTTGCTGTCCGCCTCGTCTAACAGACAAAAACTAGAGTAGATGGAGGACAAGGAACTATAACTATATATGTTCTCTTAATTAAGGAGATTTTCATAGCTTGTCAATCTCATTGTTGGTGAATATACAGGGTGACTGGTATTATAAAGTGTGCGACCCTAACGATTCTTAGGTAAGGAGACTCGGTATTCGAATGTCTTTCTAATTATGATGGTAATAAAAATAGGTACTTAATTGTTGACAACATTTTTGATAAAAGTTGATTCACTCTTGATTTATTTATAGAGAAATTTTATCAGCAGAAGTTAATACAGGTACCTATTGTGTGTTAATAGTGCAGCAGTAGCACGTCACGCCAGCAGGTCAAGGTATACAAAACTGTCAATTTTCTCCAAATGATTTTAAACCTTAAATTGTTGAAGATAAAGTTCAAAATCGACTGAGAAAATTTGACATTTTGTGGTAACTTGATGTGCTGGCCGTCGTACATGCTGTTACTAAAATAGTCAATTAATATTTAGTTATAATGTTATTTTTCTCTTCATATTATAACATGATCTCCAAATATCACATCGTCTAATATCGTTAGTCTTTTACAAGTCAGTCTGTATAAAAATTCTCCTCAGATCATCAAAACAGTCATCAGATGGGTGACATCGATCCAGAATAATGTTATAAATGTGTCCATGCACCTAGCTATCTTTGGTGTTTAGTCATTTTTAGTACTGAACATACTTTGTATCCTAAGCCTCTCGCAGAGACAGTCTTTGATTTCCTTGTATCCACCAGGACATCCACACTTAGGAGATAAGCCAGATTGATGTCTAGGAGGATCCATTGTGTATATTGGTTGCCGAACATTAAACTTGTGCGATACGAGGCAATATAACCATTGGAACTGCAAAAAATGTATAATTATTATGAGCCTGTTAAAAATATATTTTAAGTATGATATGGCAAAAAATAATATTATTTTAATGTTCTCAGCATAGATATTGGATAGGATTGTTAGCCTATAATGAATTATTGAAATAAAACTACTTTTTTACGGATTTTATCGCGTTATATTGATTATTTTAATTTCCGATGTTTCGGATCCTTTACGCTTCGCGTGTGTTAGAAACCAGTAAGCCTTCATTATTTTAATATTGTTATACCTGGTTGGCGCTCTTTGGGGGAGGCCTATGTTCAGCAGTGGACGGCAATGGGCTGATATGATGATGATGATGATGATACCTGTTTAGGTAGACTGTAGAAAACTACTATTTGTAACATACACATAACGCTTGTATTCCCTGAAGGATTAGGCAGAGGTTTACTAATGTACACCCACTCTTCACCGGTATGTTTAGGTCTCATGCAAAAGGGGGCGAGCCTAATGCCCATTTACCGGGCACGAATCCTGACTCAGAGTTGCTACGGAGAATTTCATAGAAAAACTCAGTAACCCTTTGCTCGACCAGGGAATCGAACCCAGGACTTCTAGCGTAGCAGTTGCGCCTAGAACCACTAGGCTAATGAGACAGCCACATAATATTTATTGCTATAAAAAATACTCCGTGAGTACAAGAAATAATGGAGTTTGTGTTAAAAATATCGCAATTATAGCCCGCAAAATATCACAGACAGGACTATTGTTGCTTATAAATGTAAATCCTATATGGTGTGGTAATAGATCGAATAGAGCATAGTGCAATGATTGTTGACATCACCGTCCTGCATGACGAAAGCCTTGAGAAAGCCGAAAAAGAGAAAGAAATAAAGTATCTCATCTCGCTGTATATATTGAGTTGCCATCCCTAAAATCAGGCAAACAGGACAAGAACACACAGACAGATTTTGAAGATTAGAACTCGGACATATTATTACCAACAGTTTTTTTTAAAGTTCCTCAAAAATACTTAGTTTTCATTGTCATTATTGGTCCGCAGCGAACGTTTACCTATTTTTTTTTAAATCCGGACCAAAAATGAAACACCGCCTCTAAACTACAAAATGCTAGTGTTATCGCGTAGGTTGCATCGCCCGAATCTGATCGCCATTTTGGAAAAATATTTTTAGTCTTTAATTGTCTGTGAAATTCTCAGTAGCAGCTCGCAGTTAGTATTTGTTCATTCGATTTACTAGGTGAATACTGCATGAATGGTGGAGGAACTGAGTACTGACCTCTATCACTGCCTCAGCTTTAAGGTCTCCAGGTGAAGTAGTGCAAATATAAATCACAATATATCAATCACACATCAATCAGCGAATTAGGCATAGGTTGTTGTATAACCTCAGTTTTATTAGCATTAGTGTAATCAGGCTATAATGTTCCCGTAACTGCTGGGACACAGGCCTTCTCTCGGTGAGAGCGAGTGGGCCGTAATCCACCACGTGGGCCCAGTGCGGGTTGGTAGATATCCCACGCGATGTTTTCCTTTTAAGAGCAGTGGTGATGAAATAATTTACACAAAGTAAAGCGGCTGTCTGGGTTCGAACCTACGACCTACAACTCGTCGCAGCCTTTACCACTCGGCCTGTATCCTTCCCCAGTTTTATTAGATCTCTTATTTTTTTTATCACTGATAGGCTTACTTTTGACCACAACTTGCCTTATTACTCTGTTCTTAATATTACAAATTTCTTTTAAAATAAACTATCTATCAGTTATTAACAGAAAATGTAAGCACTTACTCTTGTGTTATTCCGGACATCCCATTCGCAATCGGATATGGCACACCCAATGTGAGAAGCTTTTGAGTTAATTATTCGGTAGAAACTCCTATATTCAGGAGAAAATAACAAATATAAATAATTATTTGAACATTCGGGAGGCTATTTTCATCAGTTCAAAAAAAGAACTGACAGTCATTTAATTTTCCAGCGCTTGGTAAATTAGTGGGAAAGTAAAATATAATCATCAGCCTATACTCGTTAGTGCTGGACGTAGGCCACTCTTAGTGAACGCCACAAAGCCCGATCGGCTTTTCCTCATTTCGAGGTTTCTCAGAGTTGTGATTATGAAAACGACATTCGCTAATTTTTAGATCGTAGATGGCGGACGCCTTCGTTTTTTGGGACGTACCAAGTTCCCGGCTTGCAGTAGGTGTTGCCTTGTAGAAATCGTCATGTTAAGAAAAAAACATTATGCCCCCTCTCGAGACGTTCGGTTCCCTTCAGCGTAGTTCGGATATTATCATGATTCAAGCATCGGTCGCAATATTTATTAACATCATGTGTCATTTAAATGCGGCGTCTGTCAGATGGTCCAGATAAATTCCCGTGGCTGATCGTATCTCATTGGGCTTGGGCCTACGCTTGGGCGCCATTTTTTTTGCATATGTTTTTTTGGTTTTTCGCAAATTTTTCTCTTATAACACATTCTAGGATCATGAGCATGACAGTAAACTATAACTTAATCACTACTGAGTACCGAAATTTTGAATAAAAAAACTTTGAATTCGGCGCACAAGGAGGGAACATGCGACTTAAATGAAATAAATAGTTATTCAATTACCGACAAGTGAATTATTTTTTTAGATTGTTTTAATTCAACATGACTTCAGTGTCTGATTAGAAGTTGAAAAAAAGGCGTGAGGGACTTTGTTAGTGATATAGAAGTCCCGAGCGTACACTTTTTATTAGCCTTTTTATTATTATTTATCGAAAGTAATCGTTTTCCCGAACGGAATACTATTTTTTGCTAAAAAAATAAAATGTCGAATATGGGTACTTAGGTACTTACTGTGGTCGTTTTGAATTTGGTATTTTTAAATCATTTGCCGTTAATTGCTTAAGCCAATTTCTCTCTAGCCAACCCCAACATCCATTAAACAACGCCGCTGCGCTTTTAACAGCGATGTTCCAAAACATTATATTTACAGGCCCCAAAAAATTATCTAAAATAAAAATATTTTATTTGTTAATTATAAAATAATAATTAACATAATAAAAAAACATTGATAAAATATAATAATGTAAAACAATAATTTCATGATAGTATAAAATTATTTTATATAATAATATAAAATAAATATAAAAAAAGCTTGCTAGCAATGTGGGTTGCACATTCCTAAGTGCTAAGCTAAAGTTACAGCTAAATAAATGCAACCACATGATCGCAACCCCGACACAATACCCTTAGGCAACCGCCACTAAAATTTAATTTTTATTAATTTTGGTTTGTGCAGAACCTTTTATACATTAAAGTAAGTATAGGTAGTCTCTAGTAAAAGTGAATTATATAATAAATATTAGCGACAGAAAAATCTGATAACCCGCAGTAGGCTAGCGTGGTCAGTGGCGGCGTAAGGCGTGGGCGACGTGGGCCACCGCCTACGGCCTCGCGACCCAGGGGGCCTCGCGACCGTCTTCTTGCACTGGCAGAGGGCCCCGCAAAATGAATCTTGCCCACATCAAATTTAGGTCTTACGCCGCCACTGAGCGTGATTGACTACAGCCTAATCCCACTCATTCTGAAAGGAGACCCGTGCCCAGCATTGGGACGATATATGGTGATGATGAATTTAATTAAAAAAAAAACTAATCGTGTGAACCACTCAACTGTGTGCGCTAAAACTTACTAGTTGCTGAACAGATGTCAATATACCCAGACCGAGCGTTTGTAAGCGCGAATTGCGCTAGTCCCGCTAATTCATTGTCCCAGCTCTGTAATAGGGTAGTTCACTGGTTTGACTTTATTGAAAATAACTGGTCAATTGTAAATTAAATTAAACATAGCACGTATACTGAACAAAATGTTTAAACCGACTAAAAAGTTCCAAGATATAAGCGTTTAAATATTTTGGTGGGATTGAGGGGGGTTTCTTCTGTCTCTTTCCTGCAAGACTGTTAGATACAAATTGTATTGCTTATCGGATTGTGACGTAACGAGCCAATATAGTGCGCTCTCTATGATAAAAAAAAAAAAACAGCATAACATGTTCCAATAATAAATGTATACATACCAGTCGAATCATTCCATATGCTTTTGGTAATTTTACGTTATCTTTGCCAACTGCTCTACCGCTGGCCAAGTTAGCTCTAATGCTGCGAATTGTCGATGGTATTTTTAGATAGAATGTTGAAAATCAATCACAAAAACAAATCTCGCATAAACTAACAGCTTGACTCATAATAATTATAATGAAGTATAACATGCCTATGAAGATACTATATTTTAACGAAATCTTGCATTATTTTGAATTTCTTTTCTATCGCTAAAATTTATATCATTAATAACAAAAACGTAAAACCGCCTTAAAAAAATAATAAAATAATTTTGTCTAAAACAGTTTGGGAAGTCGGTGACTTCTATTTGAGTGGTAGAAGTATGGATTACAAGTAATATAATTACAATGTTTTAGAAAAACAAAACCAACTTCAAGCATTCTATGGTGTGTCTTTAAAACAACTAACGACTCTATCGTCAGCTCGTCCCAAAACAAACTCGGACCATTGGGCCGAGTTGACGAATTTCAAAATTAATATTTTTTTCGTTCGTTATCTCGTCCCATTCTAAATTCTGTTAAATATTAACAATAGCTAAACGTCAAAAACAGTCAGGAAGAAAAGTGTCTGTGATTTATTTTAAACTTCTTTAATAAAAGACAAAAAAAATAACTTTGTATTGAACTTTTAGTTTTTTAAATTTATTTTTATATTTTAGTAGGACTGAGTGATTTACAAAATTCTAGTGAGTGATATAATTTATGCAATATTTTTATTTAATTTTTAGTATACTTTAATAGGACTGACTAATTCAGAAAATGTTGATCTGTGATATACAATACAATATTTTTATTTAATTACAGTAAGTTTATAAGGTTTGTTGTTGATTCGTTTACAATTGTTGATTATCGTTATACCTGAGCCATTAAAAACGTGCGAACTAAGTCATAAATCTTTTTTATCGGACCTCTCGCTCGCACTTATAGGTCTTATGGAACTGCCCTCGTGTTATGTAGAATAGTTAAAATAACTGTGTCGATAACAGGTAATTCGGAAGACATTCAAGAAATTATGCATAATATTGTTTAGGGTATTTTGTTTTAATGTTTTTATATTAAAAAACACTAAACTATACATAATAGCTTCAAATTTAACCTCATTGCCTTAGCTACCTGCGTCCGAGTAGCATACCTTTATCAATAACGAGTTGCGTACCATTGTCATATTCCTTTGATGTAATGATATAATTATGACTCTGCATATTGGTAATGGCTTAACTATAGTAAATAAAGGCTGACTTTACAATTTATTGTTAGTAAGTAGTAAGTAAGACTGATTATCTGATAGATGAGTGATGATTTTTTTTCCAATAGCACGTAAGTGTCTATATTGCCTTAATATCGCAATATTAAACTAAGTATGTAGGTATGTACTTAATTATTATGAATGGAACTGATTATGTGATAGATAACTGTGATTTATAAAACGCAACTAAAATGTACCTACTAACTTTGATTTTATTATTACCTATATAAATGTTGATTCCCTAAATTCTTGGCTTGTATTTACTCGTATATAGTGAAAAGTTTTGGTTTGGACTGTACCGAAACAACTTAAAATATTGAAGAAAAATAAAGTGGGACGAGATGATGAACGAAATAAATATTAATTTTGAAATTCGTCAACTCGGCCCAATAGTCCGAGTTTGTTTTGGGACGAGCTGACGCACGAGCCCAACTAACGTTTGAATTTAAATAATCACACATTTTTTTTAATATTTATCCCAAATCGTAGGATACTTACTTGTTAACAATACTGAGTAACAAAGTCACATCTTTCCAGCTTATTGCGACAGATCGTCTATGTTTGTGGCACAACATCACTTTATGGGGATTCTGTAAAGTCAATTAATCCACTTTACGTTATTTCTAGTGTCTAGTAAATTTACTTTTTCATTTCTCATACTCGGAAAGTAGTGTTTATTTGATCTCAATAGCGGGTGGAAAATGCTACTTCCCACCCTTGGGCGGGAATAACTCATAGTAATTACTTTCCTCCCTAGGGTGGAAAATAAAATTAAAAAAATAGAACAAAATTATGTTAGGCAGTCAACTATAAAAAATCTAACAAATGCTGCGGTCATGTGTGTTTATAAACGGCCAGTGTGAATTTAAAAAAAAACGCGTGCGGCTGATGCAATGACGCGGTGTGTTCCATAATTAAAAATTTAAATAGACTATGACAATATATCGTTTGGCGGGATACTAACTTAACTTTTGCTATATCGAAATCTTTATTAAAAATGAGTTTTTCTACTTTCCTTATATTCGAAATGAAAAGAAGAGGGTTAAAGACATCAATTTCTACTCGGACTATATCCCTCCTCGCTGCGCTCGGTCGCCTAAATACCTCGAATTGGAATTGATTCCTTTCCACCCTTGTGTAACAATCTACTATTTAGTGTCGCCACCCACTAAATAGCAAAACGGTTAAATATTTAAATGTAGTATATTAAGGATAAGTACTCTACGGGTACCGTTTTTAGGGTTCCGTACCTCGAATGGAAAAAACGGAGCCCTTAATAGGATAACTTTGTTGTCCGTCCGTCCGTCCGTCTGTCTGTCGGTCAAGACCCTTTTTCTCAGGAACGCGTGGAGGTATCAAGCTAGAATTTATATCAAATACTCAGGTCTACTGTCGCTTAGAGCTGTGAAAACTTTCAAACTTCTAAGACAACGCAATCAAAAGATACAACCATTTATGTTGCAAATTTCCGTAAATTTTCGACACTCGCAAGGGACACCCAGAAGGTACTCCCGTGAACTCAGAATCTTGAAATTTGGTACGAAGCAACGTCTTATAGCACAGATAAAGGAAAAATTGCGAAAGCCGTAAGTATTTACTTACATGGACTTTTACTTCCTACAGGTTTGTACGGAACCCTCGGTACGCGAGTCCGACTTTCGAACTTCCGAGGTTGGAAACGCTTATGCACTATCCGCCGCTCCGGGAGAGCGGTTGGGTGTGTCGGACTCCGCTCTGAAAGAAGCGATCTACCGACTAAAACCAACCTCGGCGTTTCGGGTCACCACTTTAGTACTGGGACTACGGGAACGCTGTGGCATTCGTCCGCAGACTCTACGGGTACCTAGGTTATGTTCGTTGCCAGTATGACGTCACATCATATTCTTTAATGAGTTATTTCACTCACTTGGTTTGCGCACACTAAATGTGATGACGGTGGTGTGCATCTATTTTTATTTGGACAGTACGTCTTGTAGTCGATTCTTTTGAAGATCTGACATGTTGTAAACTTTAAAATAAATATCAGCGTGGCTATCTGGAATGTGACGAAAACAATATTTATTATAGATGAACATTTTTTTTGTTATTATGAAATGACATGAAAAATCATAGTACTTAGATCACCTCTAATTGCTTTACAATAAATCAAACCCTTCACTGGGGAAGCGTCGCAGATTACCTTGTTTGGAGGTGGATTCTTTTAAGATTAGGATTCAAGCTGTTTTATAGTGTTAGATAATGTTTATATCCTAAAGACCTGTCGAGTTGTATGGCTCCAAGTGCTGGACCGTTAAGAAAACGGCTGAAAGAAGACTACATGCAGCAGAGATGAGAATGTGGAGGTGAATGTGTGGAGTTACTAGAATGGATAAATTAAAGAACGAATTTATTCGTGGAAATTTGAAATTGGCGCTAGTGACAGAAACGTTAAAAGGGAATCGTTTGTCTTGGTACGGGCACGTGATGAGGAGGGATCTTTTCCTTTGTGTAGCAATTATTGGGACGATTGGAGTTGCGACCCTGACAAGTCTCATTTCAATGCTCTAATTACGTAAGGCCGAGCTCTGAATAACTGCCTGAAAAATTAAAAATGACTCTTAAATGAACTGCCTTCCAGCTGATGTGTGACACTATTGATCTCTTTTTTCTCCGTCGAACAGCACATCAGCATCTCCAACATGTCGTTGACGTGACACGTCGCGCAACGTCGGCACCCAGACAATACCGACCATTGTTTACAAACCCATCAGTGTTCTTTACATTTGACTATACACTTACATTAAAAATCATCATCACTAGTAGGTAGCTGCGCACATAAATAAAAAACAAAACATTATTAACTGGCGCCAGCACATCAAGTTATACAAAACTGGCAAATTTCTCCAAATGATTTTAAACCTTAAATTGCTGATGATAAAGTTCAAAATCAACTGAGAACATTTGTGGTAACTTGATATGTGACCGTACCTATGCTGTACACAAGGTAAGTTGGTGCAGACTGTGCAGAGAACAAGTTTTTTATTATTATTGATTTCAGTTTATTGCTTCCAAATATAATATTATATTACGGTGCAGTAAATGGAAACCAGTTATATATAATTATTTCGTTAGGCAGATTATCTGATGATGCAATATGCACACGGACGCAGCTTTGTCCTGAACTAGTATCACAAGTTGTAAAGCTGAATTTTCCTACTGTCCATACAAGTCAGGTCAGACCCGCAAACACCCGTTACAAGCAGTGCCACGGTACCTGCGCGGACAGTGTCGCATGCCAACTCACCACTTGTTCGCGCTCTCGGGAAGCTCAATGCTCTTCTGAGATCAGCACCTGAGTGTGATCTGTTTGTGATGCGATGGATGGAAGTTTGTCGAGAGTGTTTGACATTTTGTGAGAACATGATTGATAGTGGTCAGATAGGAGTTGTAAGGAAGTAAATATGCTGTATAACTGATATTCTTTTAAGTAAGTATTTTTTGTCTGCCTCATTAGTTTAGTGGTTCTAAGCGCGACTGCTACGCTAAAGGTTCTGGGTTTGATCCCCGAGTGGACAAAGTGTTATTAGGTTTTTCTACGAAATTCTTAGTAGCAGCTCGAAGCCTGGGTTTGTGCCCAGTTAATGGCAATAGGCTCGCCCTCTATTACACGGGACCTAAACATACTGTTGTGGGTGTACAGTAGTTCACAACACAACATCGTGATAAAACCAGCGTATCATATTATTAAGTGAAGGTTGAGTTAACGGCAACCGTTTTATAATCCTTGCAAAGGCGTCGCCAAAGGAGCAGGGAGTTGCGCGGCTCCTAGACATAAAAAAAACGTAAGCCAAATGTAAAATAACCAAAGTCCTTATTCCACTCGCTTGACTTGCTTGGAACATTCCTGCTTCATTCTTATTACAATTGGCATAAACTTGAGTGCACTATTAGTGTGAAGCTTCATGTATGTACGTATTCATACTTTTATGTATATAAACTTTCCCAACCCAAGCCATCGTCTGGCGACGCCCTTGAACCCCAGTTTGCTAGTATGTTCTTAGGTCCTACTTTAAATGGGTCAACCCTACTGCATTCACTCACTGAGGTTCTATGGTCACTCACTCTCACGAAATCCCATGTCATTTACTATAAAATACTGCCAAAATTCGCTAAGTAACGTACGAGTACATACCGAACGCGGGAACTTACTCGGAGTTGGTAAGATGCGGCCTAACACCGATAAATATTATGTATATAAGCATTTTGTGTTTATCAAACCATATAAAATTCATCATCATCAACCCATTACATTGTCCCACTGCTGGGCACGGGTCTCCTCTCAGAACGAGAGGGATTAGGGTATGGTCCACCACGCTAGCCTACTGCGGGTTGGCAGACTTCACATGCCGTCGAGAAATCTCTCAGGCATGCAGGTTTCCTCACGATGTTTTCCTTCACCGTTAAAGCGCGTGATAATTAATTATTAATACGCAAATGACTTCGAAAAGACAGAGGTGCGTGCCCTGGATTCGAACTCGAGACCTTTGACTTGGCAGTCCAATGGTCATATCACAAGGCTATCACTGCACCAAACCATATAAAATGCTACATCGAAATAAATAATAATAAAATAGGTACTTAGCTGTTCTCTGCAGCTGCCTAACCCATCCTCACAACTTATTGTATATGTGTAATTCCTGCTGCGATGTGTATATTTAACAGGGACAATTAATGGGGGCTCTATAGGAAATAGCTAAGAATAAATTATAATTATTTATAGAGTATGTTTTATAAGAGCAACATTGGTACGTGCTTATTTTAATATTTATATTTAAGCATTAAATAATGCAAAATGTTCACAAAGATATGAATTTTCTAATGAAAGGAAATTTTCTAATGTAAGAAAATTTTGATAATTCATATCTTTGTGAACATTGGTAAGTATTTCGACAAAGACGTCATTTCCATAAAAAATAATATTTTACTTGGCAACATCACATATGTTAGCAAAACATATTATGTAGGTATATATTTAAGTCAAACTTTACCAATTATGCAGATGAGCTTTAGGAATTGTGTTATTGAAAAATAAATAATTATCGAATTTTATGTATTTATAAACTTTATTGAAAATTAATAGCACAGCCGATCCGAAAAAATCTTAAACTTTAAAAAAATATAAACAATTGAAGATAATACTTTACGTGACTATCAGCGCGTCACCATTGATTGCCATTGTTGTGACGTCATAATGTTAAAAGACTTTCACGATAGTAGGTACACTGTCCGAAATTTAGTGCAATAAAAATATTAATAACAGATGATTTTATTGAGTCATGTGTGATAAAGAAATTATAACCAAGCCTCAACAGCACCCGTGTCTAAGGGAAGGTCAGCACGCCGTGAAGCTTGTACAGCGCCCGCCGCCCCTGCCTGCATCGTACGAAGATCAGCCCCTGTTCGCATTTTCTGCTCCCATTCCACCGCCGCCTGCTGCAGTTATGTTCGCCTCCCTTGGGTCCAGCATCTCGTCACGATCCCGCGCTTCCTACCGCCATGTAAAGAGTGACGTATGGACGCGAGCGTCCAAGGGGGAGAGCCAACATTTGTTGAGCCTTATCTGTCCTATTTAGAGTGAACCAATTTAGTTGTGCTACCTTTCATAGTATATATTAGTTTCATAGTCCTAGTTCCTTTCATAGTTATATTCAGTGTCATGAAAATTACACAAGGTTTTATTTTTCTCTAAAGATAAAACCGTAAATATTTATTCTACAATATGGCGGTCATAAGTCTTTTTAGTTTTTTAGAAATGGTATTTATAGTTAATTCAATTAAATTCTTTGCATTCCATGAATTTGCATATAAATTAAAACAGATGGTTAGCTTAAAACTAAGGTTAAATCAAATAATGCAGCAATCAACACTGCAACCTCAGGCCCAACTTTCTATGAACTTTCGCTCGCCTCCTTTGTTAATTCGTCAATTATCATATTCTTAATATTAGGTATGACTAGCTACATTAACCTTCCAAATATTAGCCTCGCCTGTTGGAATGGCTGGACGTCACTCCATTATCTCTGAAAGAACTGTGACCAGACCAGCTGAATTTTAAAAATACATACAAAGCATCAGTCAGCCCATTTCATAAATGTTGTATTCGACGCATAAAAGCTAATTCAAGTAGTTAGTTGTGACATACTTACTCAACTATAATAATAGTTTGTGACTAACCCGCTTGTTTCCGGTAAAATACTTTAGTGGATAATAATATGCTGCCGTTGATGTGGCTATAAATTATATAAAAGATAAGTAAGACACTGATATCATTACAATAATGCATCATAATTAATAATCAAACTTAACGTCTATACAAAGTGGGCCCAACACATCACAGTTCATACATTCTGTTGTGAGAAGATTGAGATCACCATACAACTCTTATCTCCTTGTGTCATCAGATTAAGTAGGATCAATCGAATATTTTTTTTATGTTAAAATTGTCCTGCGGTGGACCTACATAGGTCGCAGTCACTAGACAGTCTGGAACCATTCCCCTGTACGAGGTTATTTGGGTATACTGTAGAAGCACCAGGAACTATTACTGCGGGATCGTAATGCTTCTACATTAAAAATACTCGATTAGGGAAATCACGACTTCTATATTCGTTCATGGGAAAATTCTTAATCTTCTGACATTAATATAAAATTATTTTCCAGACATATTTCAAACACTACTTACTTTTTTGTTCAAATATTCTACATGCCGGGACGCGCACTTAAAAACTTCTTGTTACAAATTTACATCAGCTACGCCCCCGCATTTGGGTTTTTTTTTTTATGGGATAACTCGGCAAACGAACAGGCGAGCTACCTGATGGTAAGTAGTCATCGCCGCCCATGGACATCTGCAAAACCAAAGGAGTTGCAGGTGCGTTGCCGAGCCTATTTAGGGAAAGGGAGGGGAAGGAGAAAAGGAGAAGGAAGGGGATTGGGGGAGGAATTGGGCCTCCGGCCCTCTCGCTCACCGAACGAAGCGCAGTAACGAAACGCTACTACTCGGACGTCGGTCTTCTGCGAGAGTGTGGTACTTCCCCGGTCGAGCCGGCCCATTCATGCTGCGAACAGCGTGGCCCTACCACAACAAAATTTGGGTAAAACAAATCAATAAAAAAAGTAATAAAAAATAAGCATAATACGGTAAGGCAACATCGTTCGACATTGAACTACCTGTAAAGGCAGTCGTGTTGGTTGAAAGACATAGTAATGTCTTCAATAGATGGTGCCGACGTCGCCTCAAGACGTAGAAGGTGGAAGAGAAATTTGACATCACAGGCAGTGGTCTCGGTAGCTTAGTTGGTAAAGCGTCTGGTGTACTTAACCAGAGGGACGCAGGTTCAAACCCTGCCTGAGATCGAATTTTTCTTTCACTAGAAATTTTCTTTAATTAGAAAATTCATTTCTTTGTGAAAATTTCGCAATATTTAATGCTAAAAAGTAATAAAAAATAAGCAAATCAATAAAAATTAAAAAAAAAGTTTTACCCAACTGCGGGGGCGTAGCTGATGTAGGAGTTTGTAACAAGGAGTTTTTAAGTGCGCGTCCCGGCATGTAGAACAACAACAACTCCTACAATACCATCAGATAAGGTGTATGGTATGGTGTTCTCACGTATTGTTATCTATTTGGTCCCGAATGAGCCACGCTAACCAAACGAAAATACAAGGAAAGTAACTTGGTATAATACTAGAAATTAAAAGGCCTTGCTGGAAAGATACTCTTTTAGCTGTTGGTAATTTTAAAGGAATATTGAAAATTTTCAATTCTTTAAACGATCTGTTAACGATCCTCATTGGCTGGAAACCGACATTTAATGTCTTTTTTGATGGCGCAGGGACCTTGAATTTTCCAATCAAATAGACAGGTACATCTTCACCCCTTAAGACATAGAATGTAGAAGACAAAATCTGTCGGTCGGTCTAGGTAGCTTTAAACTTTTTTTTGCTGTAAATGGTTAATGGCAATAGGCTTGCCCCCTATTACATGGGACCGAAACATACCGGCGAAGTGTGGATGTAAGTACATTAGTACACCTCTGCCTAACCTTTCGGAGAATACAGGCGTAATGGTATGTTATGTAACAGGCAGTAATCCAGTAGAATAGGCAACTAAGAACGGTTGCTTGCCGGCTCCGCTGCCAGCGACTTACACCACACTCCCACTCGAACATCTTGAGGTACGTTGAAGGCTAAAGCGTCACTAATGTACACCCACATTTCACCGGTATGTTTAGGTCCCATGTAATAGGGGGCGAGCCTATTGCCATTAACCGAGCACAAATCCAGACTCCGAGCTTTTTCATAGAAAAACACAATAACACTTTGCTCGACCTGGGAATCGAACCCAGGACCTCTTGCGTAGCAGCCAGGCTTGGACCACTAGACTATCGAGACAGATTACTGCCTGTTGTGCATCGATAAATGACCCACATAGCCCTGACAATAGGGCTAGTTAAGGCCAATTATAAAAGGAAAGGTTTTAGTCGGTGTCAGTCCGACATCTCCCACCGCTTCCTGGTATAATATTGTTGTCTTTATAAATAAGTAAATTGGACATACTTAGTTGTTCAGTTTTGTCGCAGAGACAGTCCTTGTTTTCCCAATAGCCTGGAGGACAGCCACATTTAGAGGAGAAGCCAGCTCCAGGAATTGGAGGATCTGTCAAGTATACCGGGACCCCAATCGAAGTCGTGTATGAGAAGTAGCATACAAGCCTAAACACCTAAAAAAATTATATTAATAATAATTCGTGTTTTATTTTATTTGTTGTTACATTGATGTAAAATCTGAACTAAATGATTATTATTATTAACTTTTCATCAACTCAATTGCTAGAAGAATTACTTTTAACAAAAAAGTCACCGACTTCCTAAACTGTTTTAGACAAAATTATTTTATTATTTTTTGAAGGCGGTTTAACTTTTTTGTTAAAAGTAATTTTATTTTGTAATTTTTAGTGGAAAGTTTTGTTTAGAAGTACTTGTTAGCAAAATAAACGCACTGCTCCAATTAGACAGCGATGTTTCTGAGTAAACGATAATATCATCGATGTAAACAATTTTTAGATTTTTGTTGATATTTTCAAAACTGCTCAACCGATTTCGATAAAATTTGAACCGAACCACCTCTGAAGTATGAACTACCAAACAAACAATAATTAAAATCGGTCCACAATTGGCGCAGATATCGCGTAACAAACATACAAAAAAAAAACAACGTACAGACGAATTGAGAACCTCCTCCTTTTTGAAGTCGGTTGAAAAGAGAACGACACACAACTACTGCTAAACACTATAGGGAGGACAGCCCTCCCTACCCTCCTTCGGAGTGGTCCATAGTAGGTACCTATACCTAGTAATGTATAAATAATATTATAATTACCTACCTACTATCCACATTTAACTTGCTATAATTATAGTATTTCTTTCTTTATACGATTTTATTAGATTCACTTGTAACGAACTAACAAACATGCCTTCCTGTAGATTTCCTTTATTTATGTTTTGTTATTTTAATTATCCATGCGTCATATTGTCGTAAATAAAATAAACATATTTTCTTTCTTTTTTTAAACAATGTAATGAAATCTTAGAAGTCAATTTTATTTTATTGGTTTTGTCAAATAGCTCTTATATTTATGTATAGTATTACATACTAGCCTCGATAAAACAAATACTTCTAAGTTTGCAAGCTATAGGGCCACTATGTTGTAAATTTTCTATGTAGGTACTTAGTTAAGGTTTTTTTAATTACCTCATTAATTTGGTGAGCAGTGGCTGCAAGCACTGATGCTCTGTTAAAAAAACCTTTTTTTAAAAATACTTACTTTATATGTGTTTGTCTCAAAAGATCTGTCGCAAGTTGCTGAGGCACATCCAATGTGAGTTGTGGGGCCCTGTATAAGCCTGAGATAATTTGTCGGCAAGGACCTTGAAACAAAATACACACAATAATTTTAACTGAGTTATTCCTTAAACATTTTCCTTGCGGATTGGACTCAAGTACAGGTTATTCAATGGTAGCAACCTCTATCACCATACTTGGCCTCCTCCTTTGAAGCCACAGCCTATCGGGTCGTGGTAAATGTGATCACGAGGCCCATGGCAGAATCATAATATTGTCATAATATATATGCCAATAATATTGGCACAATAATAATCACGGCTGAAAGGGAAACAAGATGTCACTCAGGAATAATGTAGCTTTCAATTGGTGAAAGATTTTAAAATCGGTTTAGTAGTACCAGAGATTAGAAAGAAAGAAAGAAAGAAAGAAACAGTTTATTCAGCCGAAGGAAAGACAAGTACATTCATTATATGCTATAATAACAAAAAAATATATAATAATTACTCCCTACAACATTTCAAACTTTACCTCTTTATACTATTAGTATCGATTAAAAACAAAGAATATACTTACCTCTTTAAATCTGGGCAGCTCAGAATATGTTCTACCGTTATAAAGTTTTTTGTCTTTATCCAAGTATCTAATGATTTTTCAAGTATATTTATTCCCGTGGTTAGATTTTCAAACCTTAAGTTTACAATGGGCTGATCGAATTTTCCTTAAATAGAAATTTTGAAATAATCTATAGCTTATGTTAGCGATATGAATAGCAAAGGTAATTTAGGAATGCAGTCAGAATCGGCTATACAAGCGCTGGCAAACCATTCAATCAATTGTAACACTAACATGATCATTATAATCAACAATGAATAATATAACACCTTTTATTTTAAAATAATGTACATGTACATGGAGTTTCTTGCCCGATTCTTCTCCATAGAATCAAACTTTTGAAACCGCGTTTAGCATGCAGCTGAGTTCCTTCTACAATTCCTGATAGTTTTTAAAATTCTAGTCCTAGCATTTAAAATAAACAAACAGATAACAGCAAAATTGAACTCAAACTGCGTTCGGAACTCGTGTCCGAGTTCCAGTTGATCATGGTAGGAGGATGAAAATCTAGGGCCGAAAACAACAATAGTAAAGTCCAAGTTAAAAACTTACTAGTTGCTGCACAGTTAAACAATGGACCATCTAAATAACCGTTTCTCAAAACCAAATCGGCAAATCCTGCCAATTCGCTGTCCCAGAGCTGCAATTTGAAATTTTAATATCTAAGTAAGGGGCCGTCCATTAATCATGTGTTTTTTTGGCATTTTTTAACCGCCCCTCCCCCTTGGTGATACGCGGTGAGGTTTAAGACTACTGACTGAGAAATCTGTTGAACTGCTTGACAGCGACTAAGTTTGTTCGTAGGAAGGCTAGTTAAATCATATTCCGGTGCTTCCAGTAGGTCGCGACCTATCAAGAAATGTGCTGGTGTAAGAACTTCGAACTCGTTGGGATCAGCCGACAACGCCGCTAACGGCCGGGAGTTCAATACTGCTTCAACGCGAACAGCGAACAGCGAACAGCGTGGTAAGTTCCTCAAACGTCAAGGCTCTATTACCAACAGACCGTTTCAAATGTGATTTTGCAGACTTAATGGCGGCTTCATAAATTCCTCCAAAATGACTTCCTGTCGGAGGGTTGTGTTTCCATTCAATTTTGCGCGAGTGCAAGGTTCTTGAAATCTCATCAGTATTTGACTCTAGGAAGCGTGAAACTTCTGCTAACTGTTTACCGGCTGCCACGAAGTTGGTGCCATTATCTGATATAACAGCATGACATAAACCGCGCCTAGCAGTAAAGCGGTCGAATGATGCTAGAAAACATTCCGTACTCAGCGATGATAACTTTTCTAGATGTACAGCGCGAGTGGCACAACACACAAATACACAAAGATATGATTTTAATATACGAGCATTTTTACGAATGGACTTTTTTGTGTGGAATGGACCACCTATATCGATGCCAACGGTATGAAACGTGTGTACATCTTGAATTCTAAATTAAGGAAGTGGACCCATAATAGGCTGCCTTATTGCAGGTTTTACTTTAAAGCATGAAATGCATTTGATTGTTCGTGACCTTATCACACTGCGTGCCGAGACAATCCAATACTTTTGAGTTAATATACTTTGAAGTGTACGTGGACCAACATGTAAGTACAATCTGTGGTTATAATCAATAAGGCAATTCGTGAAGTTACATTTTTTAGGCAGTAGCAATGGATGTCTTTTATTGTAATTCAACTCAGATTGCGAAAGGCGACCCCCCACCCTGAGGAAACCAGTTGAATCGATAAAGGGGTTTAACTTTCGCAAACTCTGCTGAGGTTTGAGGTCTTTGGATAACGCTTTAATATCCTCAGCAAAGTGACGCCGTTGTATTGATTTTATCACACTGTCATGAGCATTGCGAAGGTCAATTATGGAAGGGCCGGTTGGCTTATGTTTGGGTAATCGACAGTTACGTAAGAGTTGATGAATTCGGGCAACAACATTCAGTAGCTTGTTGAAATTGGAGTGTCGCTCCGTAAGTTGCAAAATAATATCCGAAGAGTTATCCTCTGTGGACACCAAGGTCTTAGACTCGATGGAGGTCTTGAGTTCTGGTGGATTCTCATCCCTGAATTCGTCCATGCAACGAACTGGCCAGTGGTCATTGAAGAGCCAGCTTGGACCGGTAAGCCACTCAGGCATTGTTAACAATACAGACGGTACCGCACCCCTAGAGCAAACATCAGCTGGGTTACTTTCACCACTCACGTGGAACCAACTACCACTGGGAACGGTGTCCAGTATCTTGATCACGCGAGTTGCTACAAACATCTTCAATTTATAACTAGGTGTGTTCGACCATGCCAATACGACAGAAGAGTCGGTGAATAACAAGGTCTCGTTAACCGTTAGACTACGCTCTTCCAAGATGGACGTCACGTATTTGATTAGCTTGGCTAGCAAATGGGCTGCCATAAGCTCTAAACGCGGTACGGAGAGCGTTTTTAAAGGCGCCACCTTGGACTTTGCCAAAAGTAAGCTGACCTTCTGATCATTTTCTTTATTTTTAGTATGTAGATAGACGCGTCGCAAAATCCTAGAATCCGACAGTAGGTGTTTTGCTTAACCATGACATGTCTTTCATGTTTTAGTTCGGTAAGAAGTGGTAATTCCTTTACGAATGCAAGCCACTGTGTTTCTAGATGAGCAGGCAAACGTTGATCCCATTCAAGCTGTTGGGCCCAAAGTTTCTGCATGAAACATTTGGCGTAGAACACACATGGAGCCACAAATCCAAGTGGATCGAACAAGCGACCTATCTGTGATAAAATGGTTTGCTTTGTAACCTCAAGGTCTAATGGAGCTGTCCGGAATGAGAAGCAGTCGTTAGCTGGATGCCACTGGAGACCCAAGACTTTAAGAGAAAGATTCTTCTCATCTTCGAACTCGATTGGTGTCTCACGGTGGTCTTCTGGTACTGCCGCTAATATATCAGGACAATTGCTTGACCACTTGTGTGAAGCCAGCGCCTTCTAGCAGGATGCGAAGATCCGCCTGGAGTTGTAGGGCGTCTTCAATTTTAGGTTCTGACCACAGCAGATCGTCCATGAAGAAGCCTGATTTCAGGATCCGCGCAGCCGCAGGATATTTGTTGGCTTCAGACTCCGCCAGCGTGTGCAACACCTTGATGGCTAGGTAAGGACTGCTTGCAACACCATAAGTTACTGTGTTGAGTTCGTAAACCTGAATAGGTTGATCTGTTGAATGTCTCCACAGAATATGTTGCAACGACCTTTGATCTTTATGAATACGATCTGTCTGTACATTTTACATATGTCGGCTGATAAACAAATCTCATACAGACGAAAGTTTATTAATATTTGATTTATGTCTGCTTGAAGTTTTGGACCTGGCAGTACTACGTCATTGAGAGAACTTTGATTGGTTGTCTTGCACGATGCGTCAAACACAGTTCTCAACTTGGTTGTTGTGCTGGACGGTTTGATGACGCAGAAATGAGGGATCAAATACTTGGAATCAACATCTTGCATCTGGCCCACGCATGTCATGTGACCCAACTCTTCATATTCAGACATGGACTTGTGATACTCGGTCTTGAGTGAAATGTCTCGATCGAGTTTAGCTTCTAAATTTATTAAACTAAAATTAAATAAAAAATTCTAAATTTATTAAACTCGATCGAGTTTAGCTTCTAAATTTAGTACTGCCATCTGCCGAGACTCACCTAGGCTGTGGTCTGGCCGCAATGGATACCTAACTATGTATCTTCCCTGCTCATCACGACTATGTTCTTTTGCAAACAGCTCCTCGGCTAATATGTCTTCCGGTTTCTGAGGCTTCTCGTAGGTATATTTTCGACCTCCCAGAACGCGTTTATAACCTGGTCAAGGTTCGTGGTACATGTGAAGCCGCAGAAGGCACTATAAGCATCATCATTGCCCGAGGTTGCCATGGCAACGCTTTTTAGGATCGGTTGAGGTAAGGCAACCTGGCCTGTAATAACATAACCGAATATTGACTTTAACGCTGTTGGCATGCCAGTTTGATCGGGCAATATTTTCTCGCCAGTGTAAATATACGGAAATAAGTCGCCTGCTATCAGCATGTCTACCCGGATGGTCTATGAAAGGTGGGATCGGCCAAGGCAAGATTTTGATACTGTTGAAATATCTTGCTTGGTAAGCACAGTGTCGGCAGACTACCTGTAATGTTCGATACTACCACAGCGTCAGTGGATAATACCGGCGCGTTACTGCCGCGTGGTTTTAAGCTACAGGTCGTTAACCCGGAATGTTGTACACGATTTCCGCCTAAACCTATGGGTTCAAAGTTACATTTGCGACGAGACAAGCCTAACTTCTTAGCACAATCATCAGTTAAGTAACTTGACATCGCTCCGCTGTCAATCAATGCACGTACGGTGTGGTACTGACCCCAAGCATCTGCGACGTGGATTACAGCGGTACCAAGCAGTACTGTTTGTTCGTTTGAACAAGTGAGGGCTACCACATTCTCTTTGACTTCCTTCGAGTCGACATGGAGAGTCACGTGGTGCTTTTTTTTACAGACCATACAACTATACTTGGAGGTACAATCATTCATGGTGTGATTGTCACGCAAGCAGTTTTCACATAACTTAAGCTCTTTGACTTTAGCAGTGCGAAGCTCTAGTGTAAGTGCGTTGTAGTCGGTACATCGATAGATAGAATGTGGTTTTTGACAATACACACAAGTGGGTAATTTTTTAGAATCGCTTTTATCTGTATTGATCACACCTGAAGCCAATGTAGGCTTTTGAGTATATGATTTTTTTGTATCCGAATGTTTAGACGTCGTGGGAGGGGCTGTCTTAGATGGGTTATGCTTGGCTGGTGCCGCTGACTTGCATTCCAACATCTCAAGAACGCACGCCTGTCTCTCAACAAACGTCAATAATTCTGTGATGGTAGGTATTTGACCCGGGGTCATAGTTTGTTCGAACTCACGTCTGGTCACGGGGTCCAAGTTACGCAATGAAATGTAAAACAATATAAAACTTGACACGTCAGGTATATTCAAAGTCTCTAACGCATTAATATTTTCTTGATAAGTTTGTAAAAAGTTATTAAGGTTCCATGCCGTCTCATTGGTAATCGGTTTAAAACTAAAAAGCTTGTCTAGGTACGTGGTAGCAAGCGCACGCTTATTTTCGAATCGCTTTCCTAGCGCGTTCCAAACTATCGTATAATTATCCGCATTGACTGGTATATACTTAACAATTGATAACGCTGGCCCACTGACAGACGACAGCAAGTAATAATATTTTTCGATATTACTAATACTAGAAATTGTTATATATGAGACTAGTGAATGTATCCCGAAACGTAGTCCAATTTTCAAGTTTACCGTCAAATTTAAATATTTGTAATTCGGGTAATTTAATACGCCGCTTACTTTGACGGTCATCACAGTCGTGTACAGCTTGTTCAGCTTTAGTCGTAATTTTTTCCGGCTTGAGTTCGTGCGCAACACTACGACTCGCATAATATAGTTCGTCAAATGACTCAATTTCCGCGTAAGATGGCACGTACTTAGGATTACTTTTACGATTTAAAGAATTGATCTCGGCTGCACATCGGTCAAATTCTTGCCGAAGACTGGCTAGATCTTGAACTCTGACTGAAAATTCGGTTTCTAATGAAGGATTATTTTTAACTGCTTTCGACATTTCGTACAAACGCTGGACGCGAACAAAACACATTTCTTTTGACGTCATAACCGGTTGCAACAAACTGTCGAGTTCCGTTTCGTCAATCATTTTGAAGTAGGAACTAAATTAAACAATAAACAAATTATCACAATATACTACGTTCGATATCAATGTAAAATGTTGTTATTGCAGTAAAGTAGGCAGGATCCACACACTGTCCCAACTCACAGTGGCGAGGCGACAAAGTTTACGTAATGGCCGCCGGCCGGCGTTCGCACAACAACAGTAAATTTACTGACTTTACAGCAATAGAAACTTACTAAACAACACAAATACACTGAATTTAACACTTTTGTATAATATACACACAGATCTAATAAAAAATATTTATTAGATCTGTGAATATACACTGCAATAACTTTGACTTGAATTCTAATAACAATCTTATAGGTTACCAAATTTCCGAATTTACTTGTTTACGTAAAATAGGTACCTATTTTACGTAAACAAGTAAATTTCTAATGATTTTCTCAAAAATATCAGACTACATAAATTATATGTGTAGCTATACTCCATTTGGTTAGGTACTTAACTAAAGGTAAACAAATCATAAAAAAGGTTCTTTTATAGGGCCATTTTTCATCTTGAAACAAAACGTAACCAAAATAAATTATTTAATCATTCAAAATAATTTTCCTTTACTATACTAGCATATTTTACTACTTTGCTTAATATTAAATGGTAATTATAAATTCTTAAGCTTGCGACCAATAAATAAATCAAATCTGATAATTCTGTCATAAAGTATTGCAATGTGCCTACTAGAAAGAATCTAAAAAGACAGGAAATCAAAACCTTTTTCTACATAATAGACTTTTGATAACTCGAAAAAATTAAGAAGTAGTAGCGCGAGGAAGCGCGGCAAAATAATTAACCGATATTATACTTAGTCGGGTAACCAGACGCCATTCGTAACAGTTTGTACTTTCGTTCGTTTTTGTGTTTCTTTTGCCGTAAATTGTATTATTTAGTTATAGTTTTGTTTGTTCGTTGTTTTTATTGATTGTTAGATGTGTTGTTATTAATTTCACTCCCAATTCATAAGATACCATTGTAATAAAGGTTGAAGAGGCCTGAACGCCGCCATTTTTATTGTTTACCTTTAGTTAAGTACCTAACCAAATGGATAGCTAGATAGTCGTAAGAATATGCAATATCGAGTAGTATTTTTCGTGTAATTAGCACTAATTCTGTGAAATAAGAGTGTAATGTTGGGTAAGTATAGGTACCTACTTGAACACGTTTTGGTTTCAAAACTGGGTAATCCGGCTCGAATGACCAAAATGTTGTGACTGATAGCTCAGTGGTTTGATAATTTTAAAAGAAACCCCTTAACACTAATTCTGGGCCTCTACTTACCCGCCTCCTCGACCAGCTCTGCGCCGATGTTGACCAAGAACCTGACTGTCTTCGTCTTCGAACGGGCCCGTCGCACGGAAGTTAGTATAAGCACCGATTAACTAGGTTTTTAAGGAGTCTTGCTGGTAATGTTGAATTGTTGAGTTTTATTCAATTTTTACGCGGAGCAGGTAACGGTTGCTCGCTCGTATTTTTATGCAACTGCCGCGCCGCGGCGTCGGTGCGGCCGAGAAAAGAACTTTCTCGAGATACATGTCGCGAATTTGTGGCGCGAGACGATACTGAGGCTTCTTGGCAGGATTTTTAAATAGGCCCAAAATCCTACACTATCAGCAGTTCAGCACACCTGTATTTTTTTCAATTTTTTTTTAAGGATATTATTTTGTCTCGTTGATAAAGAACTAACACTATACCTACAATATCCCCGGGGGGCAAACTGTAAGGTCGTTGGAATACCTTCCAATAAATAAATACATTTGAACAAATTTACCGTTTTCAGGAACACATGCACTGTTACACGAAATAGTGGCTAGCGATGGCCACAGGAACAAACGTGGATGAGATGCCAACATTGGAGCACAGATAATTTTTTAAATTGTTGCTCTAAAATTGTGAAAGATGGAAGCACATGATTTGTTACCTACCTAAGTCAATTATAATTACTGATACATACCAACCGAAACAATCCATAACCTCTTGGCAAACGTACACCATCTTTGGCAGTCTCCCTGCCGTTGGCTACAGCTGCTCTTGCTCTGTAGGACGCGGAAACTGATTAAAAATATGACTTCTTCCATCGCATCTTATCTCATCAACTCGTCGGCACTGATCCCGCTACTCAATCAGCTCAGGTTAAATATACATATTTTATACAATATATTTTTGCCGAAATTGTATGAATATGGCCATTTAAGCCACATTTATAATATGAAGGTTAGTGTTAGTGTCGTGCGTGGGCTTTGTGAATGTTGTAAGGCTATTTCAGAGATTGCCTTGCATTTTAACTCACCATATAAGCGGCGGTAGCCTAATGGCTAGGGCGTCTGACTTGCGATCATGTGGTTGCCGGTTCGAAACCCACCCATTGCACTACCGACGTAAATCCACGTGTAACACAACCATTAAGCTTAGCACGAGGGGTTAACAAGAATACTAGTAATGTGCGACCAAAACTGCTAGAAAGCTTTTATAAAAAAAAATTGTTACTATTATGTTTAAACTTAGGAAGAGACCATGGTTCCCGAGTTTGCTTCGGTATTTCTTCTCAGAGGCCGTCAGTTACGAAACACCAGTGCCTGCCGCCTAGTTTAAATAATTTTGGTAAAAAAAACATTGACTTGTAAAAGTGCCTAAGATCAGTTTCACTACATAATAGAAAACAAAGTCGTTTCCCGGTGTCTGTCTGTCCCTATGTATGCTAAAGATCTTTAAAACTACGCAACAGATTTTTATGCGGTTTTTTTAATAGATAGAGTGATTCAAGAGGAAGTTTAATTTTTTATTTATTTATTTATTTCAGGCAACAAGACCCATATAAAAATATATAATACAATAATAAGGTATAAAAGTTTAAAACATAAAATACTATAACATACATAATAACAATAAAACTTATCACAATTTCACACTTAACGTCGGTGTGTGTTGTACTACGGTGCTAGGTATCCGGCCTCGGAAGCGCCGGTACACTACACCTTTCGGCCAAAACTCCTCCTTCATGAAGGTCGACAGATGTTCAGTCGGTACTCTAACCACAAAGGACTTGAAGTTCACGTTGTGCTTAGAGTCTAACCGCTCGACCCTCAGAGTAAAATTGCTCTTAACTGCAATGTACTCTATGACCTCTTCGGCCTTCGTGGAGTAATGCAGCCTGGACACGTAGAGCGGCGTCACTGGTACTGCAGGACGCAGCAAGTGTCTCGGTCCGGTCGGTGCGGTCCCACACTTGTTCAGACAGGTTGGTTTCCTCTTTTTCTTCTCCACCTTTATGAAGCCATCCTTGTCACCCTGGAACTTCTCTGGACCCACCTGTGGTAGAACCTTCCGCGTAGAATCGCTGCGGCCCTGCTTACCCCCTATTTGTTTAGTGGGATTTATTTTCGACACAGCAGGTTTGCTGGTTGCAACAATAGCTGCGTAGGCACGTTTGGGTGTCGACGTACCTACGTGTGACGTAGCCCCTGTCGAGGCAGGATCGGCAGCGGTGCAAGTTGCTTCGCCAGCTAATTCAGCGGATGGTGACGCATGAGCCGAACTCACCGACTCAAAAATGCTGATGTTAGCATTATGCGCCCCGCGACGTGTGTTCACATTAGAGACGTCAGGTGACCTACTTGTCGAAACAGTGTTGCGTAATAACACTACTTCAGCTCGCAGTTCTCCTATGGTGTTGTTTGACACCTCCAACTTGGACTGTACTTCAGCCAGGCTCGTTTTCAGGGTTGTAATATTCTTCAACAACCTGGTGACGTCGACGTGGTCGAAAGTGACGGGGGGCAGCTTATGCAGATCCTTCGCCACGAAAGCGGGCACATCATCTGGGTCGACCTCCTTTAACAGGGTGATGATGTCCTGGACGCACTTTTCCGTTCCGTCCCTTCTGCGAGATGGCATCTGGTCGATTCTTCCGAGGGTTTGGAATAGTAGCAGCTTGGCACTGCTGACCTCCTCCTCTTTGTAGGCAGTCTTGCAGATCTGCATGATGCTAACCTCATCCATATAGTCGATGGCATGCTGTAGGAATGCCAACAACTCGTTAGGTATGAGCTGTTGTGACCCCATAGCGACACAACAGACGGCAGCGGCTACGGCCGCGCAAAAAGCGAATTAAATATTCGTACTGTGCAGCACAAAACACGTCCGTAGTCGAGCGCGCATTGCAGTCCACTGCTTAATATGTTTCATACATGAAAACCACGCGGGCGAAGCCGTGTGCGGAATACTAGTACATAAATATATGTTATTTAACAAAAAAACTCAATCCTAATCAATAACCGAGTTTTTGAAGTATTTCCGATAAATCCGTAAGCTTTACTCAATTCATTCAAGTTAAATTCATTCTATTACACTTGAAAACCCTATAAAATCGAAACATGTTAATACTATTAACTTTAAGGTATTTAATATTACTGCTAAAAAGTTCTGTAACCTTTTTTTAAATGTAATTTTATTTAAAAAAAGGTTACAGAACTTTTTAGCAGACAGGGTGTTTTACAGTACATCCGATTTTCTAAAGTAAAAAATCTTATGTTGATGGGAAATTTATGTATTAAATTAATTATTGGTAATGTAATAATTTTTGTGATAATGTTATTGTATCTATTATTTATTTGTGATAATGTCATGTTATTAATTATTTTATTATATTGTAAATTTATTGATTTAGATTAGTTTAGATTTATTTTGTATTTAGATTTATTGCATGCCTACTGGTAAAATATGGCTGTACCTATTATTTTATTTGTCAACATGTTTATACCCATATTTGTAAAATAAAAAATTATCTTATCTTATCTTATCTTCCTAATTTTAAAATACCTACTTGTTCACTCTTTCAAGTATCATATTTACGTCCACGTTGGTTAATGTATAAGGTGAATGGTCTATGCAAATTGGATACCTTTCTTCATCCTGTAAAAGGAAATAATGTAAGTCCAGACCTGTTTGAATTATTATGAAAAAAAAAAGTAAATATTACTATGAAAGGTTGAAGAAGCTCGCTCACTCTAAATAGGATAAATTAGGCTCAAAAAATGTTGCTTCTCTTCTTTGGGACCTGGACGCCCGGATGGGTGGGTGGGATGGGTAAGATTTTTTATGGAATCATCATTATCAACCCATTACATTGTCTCACTGCTGGGAACGGGTCTCCATCAGAACGAAAGGGAATAGGCTATAGTCCACCACGCTAGCCTACTGCGGGTTAGCAGACTTTACACGCCCGTCTAGAAAATCTATCAGGCATGCAGGTTGCCTCACGATGTAATTAATTATTAGTCAGAGGTGCAGATTTGTAGTCCAATGGTCATATTACTAGGCTTTCACTGTACTCCTTATGAAATCATACATAATAATTACTATCATACTTACATATTCACCGAATTCGCACACTACGTGTGATTCCGGTGGTTTGCATTTATTCGCTTTCGGACAGTACATTTTATAGTCAATTTTGTCAATAATCTTCATAGAATACGTTAAATTTAAAATGACGAAGATTAGTGTGGCTATGACTGCCTCGTTAGTCTAGTGGTTCCAATTGCGACTGCTACGCTAGAGGTCTTGGGTTCGATCCCCAGGTCGAGCAAAGTGTTATTGGTTTTTCTATGAAATTCTCAGTAGCAGCTCGGAGTCTGGATTTGTGCCCGGTGAATGGCAATAGGCTCGCCCCCTATTACATGGGACCTAAACATACCGGCGAACTGTGGGTGTACATTAAGTACACCTCTGCCTAACCCTTCGGGGAATACAGGCGTGATGGTATGTTTAAATGTTTAGTGTGGCTATCTGGAAAATAATAGGTAGATACTTATTGTTGATCATAATTATATTTACCCGCGACGGAACGGAGAAGATGTTCGTTTTGGATGACGGATTCGATTTGTTTGTATTGTTTGTGCAAAGTAATGTTGCCAATATCTCCAAAATGATTTGACCGATTTAGATATCGTGACTTTCTTATTATAATAGGGTTATAGATGTCACGTAGCATGTTTGGATAATTAGAGTAATCGCTATATTAACAAATCTAGATGAAGTCAAGTGCGACCTTCTGATGTCTCGCTTTTTGATCCGGGCATATTCAACATGTTTCTCAATTGCTCTCTTTCAACGCTATTCTACGTAGATTTATGACAAGTAAAACCGTTTAATATTTTCTATACTCAAATAGATATTTACGTAAGAGTTCTCTAAAAACTTTAAAATTAAACTCAATATAACTTTAAAAAAATACTGCAATCGATAAAGGCTTACTTTTTTGAACCCCTGGCTTAATGACTTCACCATAAACCTAACCAACGCATTCGTCATAATCAACCCATTACATTGTCCCACTGCTGGGCACGGGTCTCCTCTCAGTACGAGAGGGATTAGGCTATAGTCCGGCACGCTAGCCTACTGCGGGGTGGCAGACTTCACACGCCGTCAAGAAAATCTCTCAGGCATGCAGGTTTCTTCACAAAATTTTGCTTCACCGTTTATGTAGGTACGTTGGATTCAATGGATGGATTCACAGTCCAACAGACATAGTTATTACTAGGCTATCACTGTACTAATATGTAATCCATAATTTATATAATTCTTCTCTATGTGTGAAAACTGAACTTCTAAAGGGCTGGACTGATTTCTTTGTGTGTGTATGTTTAGTATGCTTAGTGTGTGGTTCCTGGACGGTTTAGATTCATTATTGGAACCGACGGGTGGTGCTATATAGTGAATCCGCACAAAGTCGGGGCGTACCGCTAGTTTATATCTATATAAAAACTTACATTCAAGATCATCCTCCCGAGCGCAGTTATTAATAGGCAGTAGAAAGCTGTATACACAAATATTAAAAACATTACATAAGTAGCTTCACTAAAGTTTTTTAATTGTTCGATAAGTATAAGAAAGCACTGAATGAATGAAACGACCTACCATAATAAATTAAGAGAACACTCGTATTCTATATATACTAATATTGTAAGCTGAAATGATGAAATGAAATGATATTTATTTCTGTAAATAGATCTTTTAAGACACTTTTACAAGTCGTTTTTTTACATATTTTTTTTAACTAGATGGCGTCGATGTTTCCTATCTGACGACCTCTGAGAAGAAACGTCGAAACAAACTCAGAGAATCATGGTCTCTTTTAAAGTCCAGACAATAGTTATATTATATGCGAGTTCAATGTAGGGCAAAATCTGAACAGGACTTTTGAAGAAAGAACCATACCAGCTTTGAGTTGCCCTGTCCTAACTGACGGACCGCATACATCAGTCATCGTGTAGCTCAACTATTTTTTAGGGAGCCCAACGACCCGACGCACAACGATACCAGATCAGCAAGCGAAGAGTTCGTTTGTTTGTTTGCTTGCTTGAACACGCTAATCTCAGGAACTACTACTTCTAGATAGCCCATTTAATGAGGAGGGCTACAGGCTACATATCATCACAGGAGGAGCAGAGCATAAATCAAAATTGTTTCAAAAAACGGGAAAAAATATTCCTTTTAAATGCAGAATAGCCGAGAAACGGCTAGCTAGAAAAAGCTAGTAGTGTATAATTTTTATGAAAAATACTTCCATCACCATCATACCACTAGGTCATATTCCCCGAATGGTGAGGCAGAGGTACACCATCGCTTCGCTGGTATGTTTAGGTCCCATGTTATAGGGAGCGCGCCTATTGCTGTCAACAGGGCACAAATCCAATAACACTTTGCTTGACCTGGGAATCGAACCCAGGGTTTCTATAAAAATATTGAAATTCAACGCTCCATATTTATTCTTCCAGATTAAAATATATTGTTCAGTATGTAAAAAGTCGTAAAATGAAAGCTGTTGTTGGTGATGTTATATTATTTTTAAAGAAAATAAAGTCTGTCGAAATACCTACCAATTTCGTTATTATCAAAACACTATAAATACTTAATTAATTTTTAGCTATTTGCTACAGAACTCCCATTTATTGTCCCAGTTAAATAAACACATACAATAAGTTGTGAGCAAGGCAGCTGCAGAGCACAACTATTTTATTTTTATTGATTTCGATATACAATTTTATATGGTTCGATGAGTTTAATGTAAATAGCTTTATACTTTAAATTTATCGGTGTTAGACCGCATTTTACAAACTCTGAGTAAGTTCCCCTACTTTTTACGAACTAGGTACGTGCGCCAATTTCGGCGGCATTTTAAAGTACTGAAAATCATCTGCCAACTAGGAACGCAGCCATATGGCTCAAACAGTTGTCTTACTAGCACTATAGTGATGAACTGTGATGCTATTCATCCTGACATTGACCAGCTATCGACGTCTACTCAACCCTTTCAACCAGGCAAGGCCTTTCTAGATGTTACTCGAAGAGGCCACTTTCAGGGCCATTTTCAGGAGGCACAAATCGAACGTCAAACGTCCGAACGGTTATAGATTGAAATAATAAATGAAACATCGAAGCACAAATATCTTACGATTTTACTATAAGCACCTGTATTGTCAAGGAACCACAAAATTGGGGACGTTAACACACATAAAACATATTTAGGCATTGAGTCAACATAAAGCAAGAAATAAAAATTTGAGGAAATCAAAACAATATGGCGAAAAAAAATTGGAATTTATGTTATTAAATTACGAACGAATGAATAAAAATATAGTCGGTCAATTGGTCAATCCGACTAAAAACGTTGACCCTCTGCAATAAACAATATGCGCTGCTTTTGCGGGTTCTTAATTTGGGCGGAAAGCAAATAAGCAGTGCTTCTAAATCTGTCACACACGCTCATATTTACACGCACACAGTCACACTTTTGCCGTGTACTACACGAGATGCGTCCAAATGCATTGTATGAAGAATAGCTTGCTACATATAGTAATCTGTGATGAAGAATAAGCAGCGAAGTGCACTGCTTATCTCAGCAGAGTGCGCCACCAGCGCGGAACTCAATGACGCGGCGCGCGCAAGTTCTCGCCGCTTCAACGAATTAATTCAAAAAAAGTAATAGATGGCGCGCAAGCTAAATTACCATTTTTTTATTACATTTATTTATCATTAGAGGGGAATAAATTTATTATTAATTAAATACATTTAGGGACTACAGGGTATGCAGAGCTTATTTGCTTGTATGGAGTGCACGCCACTGGATGTTAATAATAAATATAAGTTTATTTCCAAAGAAGTACAAACATGCTTAAGTATAAGTAGTTACAACACAACATACCATCACGCCTGTATTCCCCGAAGGGTTAGGCAGAGGTGTACTAAAGTACACCCACATTTCGCCGGTATGTTTAGGTCCCATGTAATAGGGAGCGAGCCTATTGCCACTAACCGGGCACAAATCCAATCCAATCGACTCCGAACTGCTACTAGGAATTTCATAGAAAACTCTAATACTTAACACTTTGCTCGACCTGGGGATCGAACCCAGGACCTCTAGCGTAGCAGTCGCGTTTAGGACCACTAGACTAATGAGGCAGTATAAGTAGTTACATATTTTTAAAATAACAATATTTTTAAAACAAACAATGTGGGAAACTCGTTCTCCGCAGTTATGGCGCATAAATAATTCTTCTTTTAGTTTAATTTAATTTATAATGCAGGCCTACAAACATTTGACGCCTACTTAACCTTTTGAACGACATTGTCACATATGTATATGTGACAAACGAAATCTTACCCTGAACGCCAACGTCACAAATATATGACAAATATACGTCGCACCATGTTATGAAATAAACAATTTAATCATTACTTTAGTGTGTTTTCACTACTTTGTGGAATTTGACAGAAAAAGTGGCCTGGCGTCAGGGGTACGGCGATACGTTTATACTCTGGCGTTCAAAAGGTTAATAACAACAAAATCAACACGCCAGTCTTCCCCGAAGGGCAAGCAGAGTTTCAGGTACAGTCGCCAGCACATCAGGTTAAACAAAACTGTCAAAATTCTCCAAATAATTTTGAACCTTAATAACGTACAGACCGTACTTATTAATGTACAGCCACAGTTTGCCGGAATGTTATAGGAGGTGGACCTATTGTCATTAACGGAGGCAGCATGAATGGACCGGCACGACCCGGGGAAGCACTACCCTCCCACAGAATATCGACCTCAAGTAGCAGTTTGTTGCGTTTCGTACGGTGAGTGTGGAAGTTTAATTCCTTTCTTAATCCCTTTTCTTTTTCTTCCCCTCCTTTTCCTTAAATAGGGTCGATAACGTTTCAAACTTCCGCTTAGTATCATCCGTGTCGTAACTACGTTATGCAATAATATCTTAGCAGCGTGACATGGCTCAAGTTCTCCAAAACACTTATTGTATGGGATGAGATTTCTATAGCATACAAAGGTAGAATTGAAGCACATAATAGATTCTTAAAGCAATCGAGTGATTGGTGAAGTTCCTGTGTCGCTGGCAAGGGTATGGCGTCAGATTCTGTTATACCTAGAGGAACCCGAGCAGACGAAATCAAAGCAACCTCAACATCGTCATACCTATAGCCAAACATAATGATTATATCTATAAAATGAAATATGAGAGAGATAAGTCTGTTGGAAAGTTTTCAGAGCTTTAACTTAAAATAGGAAATGGAAATTATCTCGAATCCGAACGGAAAATATATCTCGTAAAATATCATCTCTGCTCGATACAGTAGCGACAGGTGGCTATGATAGGTCTAAGAGTGTATACAGATTTTTCTTACAAACAAGTCTATAGATTGGCTATGCAAACGTGCAGTACTGACTCCGAAAAACAACAGTTCAGCTGCTATTAATTACATACTTACTTCTTTAGTTGTTGGAGGGCTCAGAAATTGAATGCAGGTCTATCGATTCAGTCCTACAAGCGGATGAAACAGTTTACTATCATGTGTTCCTTAACAGTGTTAACTCTCCTTGAGACACCAGTAATGCTGCTTCGTCTCATTAAACCACTTAAACTATGTAACGGGACTAGACGGCGAGTAACAACATTGCACAAAAATATTAAAGAGGCCACTATGATTACTGGATGTATTCGGGAGAATCACTTTTCACACCTCGAATACACTAATACAATCAGACTATGTTTTTGAGAACGAT
This sequence comes from Subacronicta megacephala, assembly GCA_958496365.1. NCBI lineage: Eukaryota > Metazoa > Arthropoda > Insecta > Lepidoptera > Noctuidae > Subacronicta > Subacronicta megacephala. The sequence goes on along the minus strand of OY292519.1, from coordinate 15,131,226 downwards.
TACATTTCCACCTTAAGATCTGCTTTGCAATCACCATAAAAAAAATTAGGGTGAGTTATTAAGGGTGGCAGGCATAGATTTAAGAGAAGATTGCTTCTTACATGTGCAATTCTACTTTGCCTGTTACAGAATCAGTACTTATAGCAGTCTGGTGATTTTAACACCAGACAAAAAAAACAAATGAGTGAATTGGTCTACCACTATTTGTACCTCCCCGTGGAAATCGATCTTACGAAACCTCCAAAATGATAGACCATCGCTCTAGCTATTAGAACACGAATGCTACTCATTTAATAACAAATGTACATTTTATTTTAGAAAAACCTAAACAGCCAAAATCGAGTTGTCCACGCGGGCGAAGTTGCGGGCGGAAAGCTAGTTTACTATAAAATACTGCCAAAATTCGCTAAGTAACGTACGAGTACATACCGATCGCGGGAACTTACTCGGAGTTGGTAAGATGCGGCCTAACACCGATAAATATTATGTATATAAGCTATTTGAGTTCATCGAACCATATAAAATGCTAAATCGAAATAAATAATAATAAAATACTTAGCTGTTCTCTGCAGCTGCCTAGCCCATCCTCACAACTTATTGTATGTATGTAGTTCCTCTCATGTTCTGTTTAATAATAATTAATATTGACAATAAATGGGAGGTCTATAGGAAATAGCTAAGAATAAACACATAATTAATTTATAGAGTATCTTTTATAAGAACAATATTGGGAAGTATTTCGACAAAGATGTAATTTCCATAGAAAATAATATTATACTAGGCAACATCACCTAGAAAAGCATAATTATGTATACATACCATACCATCACGCCTGTATTCCCCGAAGGGTTAGGCAGAGGTGTACTTAATGTACACCCACAGTTCGCCGGTATGTTTGGGTCCCATGTAATAGGGGGCGAGCCTATTGCCATTCACCGGGCACAACTCCAGACTCCGATCTGCTACTGAGAATTTCATAGAAAAACTCAATAACACTTTGCTCGACCTGGGGATCGAACCCAAGACCTCTAGCGTAGCAGTCGCGTTTGGGACCACTAGACCAACGAGGCAGTCTAATCAAATTATGTATATAATTAGGCAAACTTTACCAATTATGAAGGTGAGCTTTAGGATTAGTGTTTTCAAAAAAAAAAAAAATTATGTATTTTAAAACTTTATTGAAAATTAATAGCACAGCCGATCCGAAAAACTCCTAAACTAAGAAGAATATAAACAATTGAAGATAATACTACCCGTGACTATGAGCGCGTCACGATTGATCACACTGTTTGTGACGTAACATAATGTTAAAAGACTTTCACGATAGTACAGTGTCAACGGCTATACGTGAATTGACTAAAAATATCCGAAATTTAGTGCAATAAAAATATTTATAACAGATAATTTTATTGATGTGTGATAAAGGATTTATAACCAAGCCTCAACAGCACCCGTGTCTAAGGGAAGGTCAGCACGCCGTGAAGCTTGTACAGCGCCCGCCGCCCCTGCCTGCATCGTACGAAGATCAGCCCCTGGTCGCATTTTCCGCTCCCATTCCACCGCCGCCTGCTGCAGTTATGTTCGCCTCCCTTGGGTCCAGCATCTCGTCACGATCCCGCGCTTCCTACCGCCATGTAAAGAGTGACGTATGGGCGCGAGCGTCCAAGGGGGAGTGCCAACATTTGTTGAGCCTTATCTGTCCTATTTAGAGTAAACCAATGTAGTTGTGCTACCTTTCATAGTAAATATTCAGTGTCATGAAAATTACACAAGGTTTTTTTTCTCTAAAGATAAAACCGTAAATATTTATTCTACAATATGGCAGTCATAAACTTTTTAGTTTTTTAGAAATGGTATTTATAGTTAATTCAATTAAATTCTTTGCATTCCATAAATTTGCATATAAATTCAAACAGATGGTAAGCTTAAAACTAAGGTTAAATCAAATAATGCAGCAATCAACACTGCAACCTCAGGCCCAACTTTCTATGAACTTTCGCTCGCCTCCTTTGTTAATTCGTCAATTATCATATTCTTAATATTAGGTATGACTAGCTACATTAACCTTCCAAATATTAGCCTCGCCTGTTGGAATGGCTGGACGTCACTCCATTATCTCTGAAAGAACTGTGACCAGACCAGCTGAATTTTAAAAATACATACAAAGCATCAGTCAGCCCATTTCATAAATGTTGTATTCGACGCATAAAAGCTAATTCAAGTAGTTAGTTGTGCGGACTTGGGGAAGTCCGACCGCCCACTCACACGGCCCGAGCTGGTGACGCGGTTTGCAGTTTCCGCGTCCCGCTCAGCGGATCGGTGGAAGATGGGGAGAGAGAACGACCATGTCTCTTTCCCCTTGCGCGTAGGGGGCCGCATAGGCGGCCCGCCACTGCCGGGTCTGCGGAGGAATGTCTCAACGCTCCCGTATTCCCGGCACTAAAGTGGTCGACGCGAAACGCCGAGGTTGGTTTTAGTCGGTAGATCGCTCTTTTCAGAGCGGAGTCCGACACACCCCATCGCTCTCCCCAGGGCGGTGGATAGCGCATAAAGCATTTCCAACCCCGACAAAAAAAAAAAAAGTAGTTGTGACATACTTACTCAACTATAATAATAATTTGTGACTAACCCGCTTGTTTCCGGTAAAATACTTTAGTGGATAATAATATGCTGCTGTTGATGTGGCTATAAATTATATAAAAGATAAGTAAGACACTGATATCATTACAATAATGCATCATAATTAATAATCAAACTTAACGTCTATACAAAGTGGGCCCAACACATCACAGTTCATACATTCTGTTGTGAGAAGATTGAGATTACCATACAACTCTTATCTCCTTGTGTCATCAGATTAAGTAGGATCAATCGAATATTTTTTTTATGTTAAAATTGTCCTGCGGTGGACCTACATAGGTCGCAGTCACTAGACAGTCTGGAACCCTTCCCCTGTATACGGTTATTTGGGTATACTGTAGAAGCACCAGGAACTATTACTGCGGGATCGTAATGCTTCTACATTAAAAACACTCGATTAGGGAAATCACGACTTCTATATTCGTTCATGGGAAAATTCTTAATCTTCTGACATTAATATAAAATTATTTTCCAGACATATTTCAAACACTACTTACTTTTTTGTTCAAATATTCTACATGCCGGGACGCGCACTTAAAAACTTCTTGTTACAAACTCCTACATCAGCTACGCCCCCGCATTTGGTTTTTTTTTTTATGGGATAACTCGGCAAACGAACAGGCGAGCTACCTGATGGTAAGTAGTCATCGCCGCCCATGGACATCTGCAAAACCAAAGGAGTTGCAGGTGCGTTGCCGAGCCTATTTAGGGAAAGGGAGGGGAAGGAGAAAAGGAGAAGGAAGGGGATTGGGGGAGGAATTGGGCCTCCGGCCCTCTCGCTCACCGAACGAAGCGCAGTAACGAAACGCTACTACTCGGACGTCGGTCTTCTGCGAGAGTGTGGTACTTCCCCGGTCGAGCCGGCCCATTCATGCTGCGAACAGCGTGGCCCTACCACAACAAAATTTGGGTAAAACAAATCAATAAAAATTTAAAAAAAAGTTTTACCCAACTGCGGGGGCGTAGCTGATGTAGGAGTTTGTAACAAGGAGTTTTTAAGTGCGCGTCCCGGCATGTAGAACAACAACAACTCCTACAATACCATCAGATAAGGTGTATGGTATGGTGTTCTCACGTATTGTTATCTATTTGGTCCCGAATGAGCCACGCTAACCAAACGAAAATACAAGGAAAGTAACTTGGTATAATACTAGAAATTAAAAGGCCTTGCTGGAAAGATACTCTTTTAGCTGTTGGCAATTTTAAAGGAATATTGAAAATTTTCAATTCTTTAAACGATCTGTTAACGATCCTCATTGGCTGGAAACCGACATTTAATGTCTTTTTTGATAGCGCAGGGACATTGAATTTTCCAATCAAATAGACAGGTACATCTTCACCCCTTAAGACATAGAATGTAGAAGTCAAAATCTGTCGGTCGGTCTAGGTAGCTTTAAACTTTTTTTTGCTGTAAATGGTTAATGGCAATAGGCTTGCCCCCTATTACATGGGACCGAAACATACCGGCGAAGTGTGGATGTAAGTACATTAGTACACCTCTGCCTAACCTTTCGGAGAATACAGGCGTAATGGTATGTTATGTAACAGGCAGTAATCCAGTAGAATAGGCAACTAAGAACGGTTGCTTGCCGGCTCCGCTGCCAGCGACTTACACCACACTCCCACTCGAACATCTTGAGGTATGTTGAAGGCTACAGCGTCACTAATGTACACCCACATTTCACCGGTATGTTTAGGTCCCATGTAATAGGGGGCGAGCCTATTGCCATTAACCGGGCACAAATCCAGACTCCGAGCTTTTTCATAGAAGAACCCAATAACACTTTGTTCGACCTGGGAATTGAACCCAGGACCTCTTGCGTAGCAGTCAGGCTTGGGACCACTAGACTATCGAGGCAGATTACTGCCTGTTGTCCATCGATAAATGACCCACATAGTCCTGACAATAGGGCTAGTTAAGGCCAATTATAAAAGCAAAGGTTTTAGTCGGTGTCAGTCCGACATCTCCCGCCGCTTCCTGGTATAATATTGTTGTCTTTATAAATAAGTTGGACATACTTAGTTGTTCAGTTTTGTCGCAGAGACAGTCCTTGTTTTCCCAATAGCCTGGAGGACAGCCACATTTAGAGGAGAAGCCAGCTCCAGGAATTGGAGGATCTGTCAAGTATACCGGGACCCCAATCGAAGTCGTGTATGAGAAGTAGCATACAAGGCTTAACATCTAAAAAAAATATATTAATATTAATTATAGTATTTCTTTCTTTATACGATTTTATTAGATTCACTTGTAACGAACTAACAAACATGTCTTCCTGTAGATTTCCTTTATTTATTTTTTGTTATTTTAATTATCCGTGCGTCATATTGACGTAAATAAAATAAACGCATTTTCTTTCTTTTTTAAACAATGTAATGAAATCTTAGAAGTCAATTTAATTTTATTGGTTTTGTCAAATAGTTCTTATATTTAGGTATAGTATTACATACTAGCCTCGATAAAACAAATACTTCTAAGTTTGCAAGCTAAGGGATACTATGTTGTAAATTTTCTATGTAGGTACTTAGTAAAGGTTTTTTTAATTACCTCATTAATTTGGTGAGCAGTGGCTGCAAGCGCTGATGCTCTGTTAAAAAAACCTTTTTTTTTAATACTTACTTTATATGTGTTTGTCGCAAAAGATCTGTCGCAAGTTGCTGAAGCACATCCAATGTGAGTTGTGGGGCCTTGTATAATCCTGAGATAATTTGTCGACATGGACCTTGAAACAAAATACACACAATAATTTTAACTGAGTTATTCCTTAAACATTTTCCTTGCGGATTGGACTCAAGTACAGGTTATTCAATGGTAGCAACCTCTATCACCTTACTTGGCCTCCTCCTTTGAAGCCACAGCCTATCGGGTCGTGGTAAATGTGACCACGAGACCCATGGCAGAATAATAATATTGTCATAATAATGCCAATATTATTGGCACAATAATAATCACGGCTGAAAGGGAAACAAGATTTATTCTTCGTTGGGCCCACTTAGTTTTGTCTCACAAAAAAAAATACTGGTCCGTCCCAAACAACATGTTTCCTACGGCCCAAAATGTAATTTAAATTATTTTATTCTCGCTTCGTCCTGTTTTATATTCCTTGTACGGCCCATATTTTTTGTATAAGCCAAACTTACTATTTTGTACATTCAGCAAAAAAGTATTATTATATATTTTTACAATGGAACCAAATCTTTCAAGTTTACCATCTACCGCACGAGAGCCGATTTCATTTATAGAAACCAGAAGAGGTGAACCTGTTCTACCTTATGGTCGTGATGAATACCTACACACGAAAACGAAAGAACAAAATTGGTACAATCATTTGGCGATGTGTGAACAGAAAGTACAGTGGTGGTATGGTAACAATGAATAATATATAATAATAATATTAATAATAAATAATAACAATTATTGTGTTTTACGTTACACACCTTAGGTGCAAAATCAACTGACAAAATCTGATATTAAATATGATGGTAACTTGATGTGCTAGCCACCGTAAATATTTTTTTGTAGACTGTATCTTTAACATATTTGTGATTTGGGACGAAACAGTACTTCAATAGTGATATGGGATATACAAACAAACATTTTTTTGGAATATGGGACAAAAAGACTGCCTCGTTAGTCTAGTGGTCCCAAGCACGACTGCTATGCAAGAGGTCCTGGGTTTGACTCCTAGGTCGAGCAAAGTGTTAAATGGGTTTTTCTATTCAATTCCCAGCAGCAGCACGGAGTCTGGATTTGTGCCCGGTTAATGTAGATACCGGCGAAATGTAGGTGTACATTAGTACACCTCTGCCGAATCCTTCGGGGAATGCAGGCGTGATGGTATGTTGTGTTATGGGATAAAACTTCAGGACGAACGAAGAACAATTCGGAAACAAACATATTATTTCTGTTGCTCTTTCAGCCGTGATTATTATTCTAATATTTCTTGCTGCTGCATTAAATAATTAGATACAAGTGAAACTAGTAAAATCGTGTTAAAATTATTTCAACTGGAACGATTCCTTTGTTTTTTTATAAATGTTAATCGTGTTATAACTCGTATGAGGTCTTTAGTGGTCTCGTTGCGAAAACTCGCCTGTTCAGGTGGTTAGTTTTCTCTCAACTATTGGGTATCCTGTTTTATATGATTTTTGAGAGAGTACCTAATTGGCCTATAGTTTCAACATCAAGTAAAATATGTAGTTGAAGATGTTTCAGAAGTGAAGTAGTGATTTAAGCACTTCGATGGCAATGTTGTCCCTTCGGTCTGCCTTGTAATTTTTTTGTAGATTTTAATCACGTGTTCAATTTGTGGTCTGAGAATTCTCGGTGTTTCTGCTTATATTAACTGCTGTTGGTTAAGGAGGTAATTGCCTGACTCGTCCACGGGGACCGGTTGCTTGGAGAAGGTAGAGAGGTTGAAGAGGCATTAGTTTATTTTTGTTGATGAATGGGGTGAATTTTATATTAAACTCCATAATCGATTAACAATTTGTTTATAAACTAGCTTTCCACCCACGGCGTCACCCGCATGGACTATGTTTCTTTTCTATTACAGGATAATATATAGCCTATGTCACTCAGGAATAATGTAGCTTTCAATTGGTGAAAGATTATTATTTTAAAAAGAAAGAAACAGTTTATTCAGCCCCAGTAAAGACAAGTACATTCATTATATGCTATAATAACAAAAAAATATATAATAATGACTCCCTACAACATTTCAAACTTTACCTCTTTATACTATTAGTATCGATTAAAAACAAAGAATATACTTACCTCTTTAAATCTGGGCAGCTCAGAATATTTTCTACCGTTATAAAGTTTTTTGTCTTTATCCAAGTATCTAATAATTTTTCAAGTGTATTTATTCCCGTGGTTAGATTTTCAAACCTTAAGTTTACAATGGGCTGATCGAATTTTCCTTAAATAGAAATTTTGAAATAATCTATAGCTTATGTTAGCGATATGAATAGCAAAGGTAATTTAGGAATGCAGTCAGAATCGGCTATACAAGCGCTGGCAAACCATTCAATCAATTGTAACACTAACATGATCATTATAATCAACAATGAATAATGTAACACCTTTTATTATGAAAGACTGTACGTGTACATGGAGTTTCTAGCCCGATTCTTCTCCATAGAATGAAACTTTTGGAACCGCGTTTAGCATGCAGTTCCTTCAGTAGCTGAGTTCCTTCTACTTCTACAATTCCTGATAGTTTTTAAATATTTATAGTCCTAACATTTAAAAAAAACAACAGATAACAGCAAAATTGAACTCAAATTGCGTTCGGAACTCGTGTCCGAGTTCCAGTTGATCGTGGTAGGAGCACAGATCTAATAAAAAATATTTTTTATTAGATCCCTACATTGAACTCGCATATAATATAACTATTGTCTGGACTTTAAAAGAGACCATGATTCTCTGAGTTTGTTTCGACGTTTCTTCTCAGAGGTCGTCAGATAGGAAACGTCGACGCCATCTAGTTAAAAAAAAAATTTGAAAAAAAACGACTTGTAAAAGTGTCTTAAAAGATCTATTTACAGAAAAAAAAATAATAAGAAAACAACAATAGTAAAGTCCATGTTAAAAACTTACTAGATGCTGCACAGTTAAACACTGGACCATCGTAATAACCCTTTCTCAAAACCAAATCGGCAAATCCTGCCAATTCGCTGTCCCAGAGCTGCAATTTGAAATTTTAATATCTAAGTAAGGGGCCGTCCATTAATCACGTCATTTTTTAACCCCCCTCCTCCTTGGTGATACATGGTGAGGTTTAAGACTACCCCCCCGCCCCTATATCACGTGTATTTTTTAGTACCTTCAAAAATCTTATTTTTTTTTCAATTTGCGGCGAAAAAATTAATACACGTGATATATTACTACACCCCCCTCCCCCCTCGTGATATTTCGTGATTTTTTATGTACCCCCCCCCCCTTTCGAGCCTCCCGTGATTAATGGACAGCCCCTAAGTAGGTACTACTTACGTGTGACTGTAAAATCAATTTTCTTCTGATGGGATTTGGCGCTGTATGCCGAGATACAGGCTGGTCCTAGTTCGGCTACAGATGCTACTATCCTTGTATTATTATGATAAATCTAGCCTATAAGTACTCAACATTTGTCATTACTCTAAGTTATTTTTTGGTGAAATAAATTATTAAAAAAAAACTTAGTTCCCTACAACGTAGAGGAATAATTGCACCAGTTTTTTTGGTGTAACACTGGTGATATATGGAAAAACGTCTCTGTATATATGATAACAATATATCCTAGAAACATCAAAGACTGCCGCATTAGTCTAGTGGTCCCAAGCGCGACTGCTACGCTAGGAGTCCTGGGTTCGATCCCATGTCGAGCAAAGTGTTTTTGGGTTTTTCTATGAAATACTCAGTAGCAGCTCGGAGTCTGGATTTGTGCCCGGTTAATGGCAATAGGCTCGCCCCCAATTACATGGGATCTAAACATAATGGCGAAGTGTAGGTGTACATTAGTACACCTTTGCCTAATCCTTTGGGGAATACAGGCGTGATGGTATGTAGAAACATCACACCGGTAAATAACTAGCTTATCACCGATCTTTTTACGTGTGTATTCATTTCTAACTCCAGTTACAATATTTCCAAGGATGTTAATTAATTACTATCAGTACACCTGTATTTTTTTCAATTTTTTTTTCTAAAGATATTATTTTGTCTCGTTGATAAAGAACTATCACTATAGCTACAATATCCCCGGGGGGCAAACTGTAAGGTCGTTGGAATACCTTCCAATAAATAAATACATTTGAACAAATTTACCGTTTTCAGGAACACATGCACTGTTACACGAAATAGTGGCTAGCGATGGCCACAGGAACAAACGTGGATGAGATGCCAACAGATATTTTTTTAAATTGTTGCTCTAAAATTGTGTAAGATGGAAGCACATTATTTGTTACCTAAGTCAATTATAATCACTGATACATACCAACCGTAACAATCCATAACCTCTTGGCAAACGTACACCATCTTTGGCAGTCTCCCTGCCGTTGGCTACAGCTGCTCTTGCTCTGTAGGACGCGGAAACTGATTAAAAATATGACTTCTTCCATCGCATCTTATCTCATCAACTCGTCGGCACTGATCCCGCTACTCAATCAGCTCAAAAAATGGTTATCTATCTCATGGTTAAATATACATATTTTATACAATACATTCTTGCCGAAATTGTATGAATATGGCCATTTTAGCCACATTTATAATATGAAGGTTAGTGTTAGTGTCGTGCGTGAGCTTTGTGAATGTTGTAAGGCTATTTCAGAGATTGCCTTGCATTTTAACTCACCATATAAGCGGCGGTAGCCTAATGGCTAGGGTGTCTGACTTGCGATCATGTGGTTGCCGGTTCGAAACCCACCCATTGCACTACCGACGTAAACCCACTCGTAACACAGCCATTAAGCTAAGCACGAGGGGTTAACAAGAATACTAGTAATGTGCGACCAAAACTGCTAGTAAGCTTTTATAAAAAAAAATTGTTACTATTATGTTTAAACTTAGGAAGAGACCATGGTTCCCGAGTTTGCTTCGGTATTTCTTCTCAGAGGCCGTCAGTTACGTAATACCAGTGCCTGTCGCCTAGTTTAAATAATTTTGGTAAAAAAAACATTGACTTGTAAAAGTGCCTAAGATCAGTTTCACTACATACTCGTATTATAAAACAAAGTCGTTTCCCGGTGTCTGTCTGTCCCTATGTATGCTTAGATCTTTAAAACTAGGTACGCAACAGATTTTTATGCGGTTTTTTTAATAGATAGAGTGATTCAAGAGGTAGATTAATATGTTTCATACATGAAAACCACGCGGGCGAAGCCGTGGGCGGAATACTAGTACATAAATATATGTTCTTTAACAAAAAAACTCAATCCTAATCAATGACCGAGTTTTTGAAGTATTTCTGATAAATCCGTAAGCTTTACTCAATTCATTCAAGTTAAATTCATTCACTTTACACTTGAAAACCCTATAAAATCGAAACATGTTAATACTATTAACTTTAAGGTATTTAATATTACTTCCTAATTTAAAAAAACCTACTTGTTCACTCTTTCAAGTATCAAATTTACGTCCACGTTGGTTAATGTATAAGGTGAATGCTTTATGCAAATTGGATACCTTTCTTCATCCTGTAAAAGGAAATAATGTAAGTCCAGACCCGTTTGAATTATTATGAAAAAAAAAGTAAATATTACTATGAAAGGTTGAAGAAGGTCGCTCACTCTAATAGTATGAGAGCCCACGACCAAAACCATGTCTCATAGCAATACGGCAAAAACCCTATAAAATCGTTAGATTGTATGATTCTGAACCCGACTAGGTGTGTAGTAACGGTCGAAAGTGTAGCAACTGCGTGGGAGGCCATTTCTGCTGTGTCAAAAAAAAAAGACAGTCGGTATTATAGCAATACGTCTGATAGTGAAAATGTACATAGATTTTATAATTGTATTACGAAAAAGTTTGTTTTCAGACATTTTGCGCGTAGCATATAGCCTGAGCGCATTTTTGAAAATGTCAACAAATTTAGCCGACCTGTATCATAGCAATACGGATAAATTTTTTTTCAACTTTTCGTATTGCTGCCATGATTACCAAAAACCTGTTTTCAGACACTTTAAGTGTAGCATATACTCCCAAAAAAATACTTCATCCCAGTTTCCTTTTGTGCGATTTATTTCAGTCCTTCAACTTCAATGTTACGGTTTCGGGTAAATTCTTTGTTAATTATCATCTAATAAATTCAGGGTCGCAACGTATTCATTGGTTTGTAACAGAAAATTCAAGATGCCTCAATACGATTTTTAAATGATATCTGAGTATCGAAAAGTTGTCTGATAGAGAAGGTGCTACACTTAATTTGTCTGATATAAATTTTTTGCACATGTGGACAACTTATTTTATCATGTCCAACAATTTTCAGACATATTGCTATGATACCGATCGGTAAAATTTGTTAACATTTTCAAAACGGTCTCTGAATGACCCGATGATGTCAACCAAGTGACGAGTCACCACTGGGGCGATCGGATGGAATCAGGGAGCTGAATTTAATTAAAAACAAACACCCTGTTCCAACGGTTTATTTAGGTAGGAATAAGAGATAATTACAAAGTTTCACCGTACTTATATATAACTGGCGGAGACTCTTAACACCGCCATGCAGCGGGTGACGTCATTGCTTCAATGCCATCTATCAGTGTAAAGATAAAGTAAAAACAATGTTCCCTGAATAAAACCTTCAACGTTCATACATTCTCCCCCCTATTAAGGGCAAATACAATTTGACCTTAATATTACAGTAACAAGTTCAATCATTTGTTGACTAACAATACCTTTACAACCATCTGCTTATATTTAACAATAAGTAAAATCCAAAAAAACTTTTAACAATAATAGAGTTATAAATATTATAATGAAACAGGGTTTTTCTTAAGTACCTTTACGGATTAAACCATATTATTGCTACGTACACAGTAAACTACATAATATTATTCTAGGTAGTAACCGGTAGCAAACACAATTTAGAAAAAGGTCTTTTAATAAATGAAGTTTTAGTTTTAACAGTGACCACTCGTACGATTCCGTCACTACCAGGATGTTTGTCTGTCACTAAACCGTACAGCCAACGACATGGAGGAAGACCGTCTTCTTTCACTATGACCACGTCTCCCCGTTTGAGTGATAAATTTTCAGTGGTCCACTTATACCAATTAAAAAATTGCCTCAAATATTCCCGAGACTTTCTTCCAGATGCTGATTTTTTCACAGGTGACAGACGTCTACAATAAGCTACAATTCTAATTAGTCGTGTCAACAATGAGTATCGTTCACACATACATGGTTCATTAACAAGGTGATGAACCTTTACTGTCTCTAAGTCAGTGGTCAAATCGCAAGGTTTTTCATATTTAATATTTGTATTTTTCAAAAAATCAGGTCCTTGAAACCAAAGCGAATATTCTTTCAGCTCTGCAGGAAGCATACCCCTAGAAGCACAATCAGCCGGGTTTTGTTTTGAAGATATATGCGACCATTGCCAGGGATCCAATGAGGTAAGTATCTCCGAGACACGATTACCTACAAATACTTTCCATTTATTCGGTAAACCATTAAGCCATGCAAGCACGATTCTCGAGTCCGTCCATGCTCTCAAATTTTGTTTTTCAGTATTTAATACTTTTGATACTTCCAGTATAAGTCTTTTCAGCAACACGGCCCCGCACAACTCTAATCGCGGAATCGAGACTTGTTTGAGGGGGGCGACTTTAGCCTTTGCCGTAATTGACGAAACTGTTATATTTCCCGAAGAATCAATCACACGGAGATATATAACCGCAGCGTATGCTACTTTCGAAGCATCGCAAAAGCCGTGCAATTCTCTTCTTACATCGGTTGAAGTAGTGCCCATCCATCTGGGTACAGTAATGTTTTTTAAGTCATTCAAACTATTTCGGTAAGTACACCAATCAGCATAAATTTCTGGCGGGACATAATCATCCCATAGTATACCTGTTATCCAAAGCTTTTGAATAATAGATTTTGCTAATATAATGCATGGAGTAATCCAGCCAAGTGGATCAAATAGACGTGAGATTTCTGATAAAATTTTCCTTTTTGTTACAGGTTGTTCCAGATCGGCTAACTTCACAGCGTACCGGAAATTATCTTCTCTTCGTGCCCAGGTAAGTCCCGATATTTTTATAATTTCATCCATTTTAATATGTATCCCCTCCTTTATTTCCATACTTTTATCCAATTCATTTATTCTTTCCAATAGTTCCTCATTATTACTTGACCATTTTTGTAGTAGAAATCCTCCTTGCTTTAATAATTTATTCATCTGAGTATATATTTCCATTCCTTCCTCAACTGTTTCACAATTCGTCATTAAATCATCCATGTAATATTCTGTACATAGTTTTTTAGCTGCTATTGGATATTCCGTTCCATCGTCTTGTGCTAGTTGTTGCAGAGTTCGAACCGCAAGAAAAGGTGCACACGCAGTTCCAAATGTAACCCTTAGCATTTTGTAATCCTTTATATCCTCTTTGGGGTTTTCTCTCCACAAAAATCTTAGATAGTCAGTGTCATCGTCATGGGTTTTAATTTGTCGATACATTTTGACTATATCAGCTGTCATACAGATACAGCCTAATCTCCACCTCATGATTAAATGTCTTAACTCTGGTTGAATTGTTGGTCCAATCAATAAACAATCATTGAGCGATACACCATCCCTGCCTTTGGCCGATGCATCGAACACTACGCGGACTCTAGTAGTGTCCTTGTCCGGCCTGATCACAGCATGATGAGGTAAGTACATCACTTCTTTTTTTCTTATATCTTTTTCTGATACTTTTACTGCATGCCCTAGTTGTACATATTCCTCAATTACTTCTTTATATTTTTGTTTTAAATCTTCATCCCTTTTAAATTTATTTTCTAACCCTTTGAATCTTTTTTCAGCCACAGCGCGACTTTCGCTGCGACTAAAGTCAGGAATATTTTTGAATGGTAAGCGCACTATATATCTACCTTCTTTATCTCTTGTCGTTGTTTTAACATAATTATCTTCACAAAGTTTTTCCTCTGTAGAAAGTTTTTGTTCCGCTAACAAATCTTGATCAGATTCTAGCTCCCAGAACTTTTTCAATAAATCCTCTTCTTGTTGTATTTGACAATGTAATGCCAAGACACCTTCGGTTTTGGTAACCGACGAATCTACAACTCCAGATAGGATCCAACCTAAAGCTGTAGACTGCGCAACAATAGAGCCTGACGGGCAATGCTTCAGCCCCTCCTTTATGATCTGACTATACACATCAGCTCCTAATAAAAGATTAATTTTATTAGGTTGATGATAGTTTGGATCAGCAAGTTCAATCCCTCCTAATTCTGACCATTCCAGAACATCTATTTTCTTCGTAGGAAGAAGTGTAGTGATGGAAGTCAAAACATGAGCCTTTAAGGTGAGTATAAAATGTGGATTGACTCTTGATTGTATCTTTATGTTGACAATTGCTTTTGATAACAAATCCTGGTCTCCACCTAGACCAGAAATCTTACTTTTTAATGGTATCTTTTTTAATTTCAGATCTTGGACGGTACTCTCAGTAACGAAATTTGCCTGAGAGCCTTGGTCCAGTAATGCTCTTAAGATATAAGTACCACCGCTTTTCGACTCGGTTTTGACTAGCGCTGTTGCTAGCAAAACCTGCTTACAAATTTTACCTGACGAAAAACAGCTTACTATTGTTGCTGGATCTTCTGTTTGTTTATTAATTCCCCCTTGGTTAGAAGGTTCCAGCGCCCGTGACGAAACATTCCTACCTGTTTCCTCGTTTGGTTTGACATCCGTGGTCTCAAGCGTATCTGAGTTCCTAGGGTGTAATAACGTGTGGTGACGACGATGACACAATTTACATTTAGTGCTACATTGACAGACTCTAGCTGAATGGTTATTACCCAGACAATTAAAACAAATATTTCTTGAAGTGACGAAATCGCGACGTTTGTCCACTGATTCTCGAGCAAATTGTTTACAAGCACATAACCTATGTGTGTCTTCGCTACAAAAGGGACACACAATTTTTGATATATGTAATGATTTAACCTTTGTACTAATAGCATTTTGATTAAAATTGCTGTTAGTCGTGGTTCTGTTAACCGAAAACCGAGTATCGAGAAACTCAAGAGCCCTATATCTACTGCTAAGGAAATCTTTAAATTGTTCGTATGTTGGCAACTCCTCAGAACCATTATTATTACTAAAATCAAACTCCCACTGTTTCCTCGATTCTGGGTCTAATTTTAAAGTTAATATGTGAATTATTATAATATCCCAATTTTTCACATCAATACCTATATTGGATAACCCACTGAGACAATCATTGGTGGTGTCCAACAACTCTTTTAAGTTACTAGCAGATTCCACAGTAATATTCCTCTGACTTAAAAGTCGTTTAATTATGTGGTGTGACAAGTACCGCTTATTATCATACCTAGATTTTAATAATGACCAACACCTTTCATAATTATCGTTTGCAATAGGAATCTGTCGTAATAATTGTTCAGCTTCTCCCGTTAAATAACTTTTCAAATAATGAATTTTTTGAACGTTAGTTAATTTTGCATTACTATGAATCAAAGATAAGAACAAATCGCGAAATGTTACCCATTCCGTATATTTCCCTGAAAATGTAGGTATTACTATTTTCGGCAATTGTATCTGATGAGACTTAGTTTCATCAGGCTGACTCTGAGATACCTTTTCTTCCTTTGACTTTTGGGAAGCGTAACCCTGAAGAATGGATTTTAATTCGGTTTTATAATCTAGGTAAGTCTCTTCGGCTAGATCATGTACATCCTTTTTTACATATTCCTGATCACTTAAATGGGAGCCAAACTGTTCGATTAATGATCTATGGGTGCTACGAAATTCGTCCCACAGTTTTTCTAACGCTTCTAATCGAACTTGGGCATATATTTCCGTGATCCTCTCCTTAGGAGATTTTTTAAAATTACGTTTAGCTTTAACTATGTTGTTGAAATTATCACTTTGCAGCAATAGTTTAGACTCCATTTTATAAAGTAGGTAAGTTGCAAAAATCTCGAATTATTCTAAGTACCAGAAATTCTTAAAAATTTTACAAGTGTTTTTAACAACATTAATTCTAACTAAAATTGGGCATAGGTTCCCCGTCGGAACAACTTTTCTTATGCTAAACTATTCTAAGTCCAAGTAATCTACACAAACGTTAAAGTTCATGACATTTACCACAGAATTTTTCCAATTTGACTTCTATGATCACTTGAATAAAGTTTAAAATCAATAATCACTTACGGTTTGTCCAGTTCACTCGATATTCACTCACGATTTTGCTCCGTTCCCTTGACGTCACTTTTGATGTCTTCTATGTTCGCACACTGACACGCAGCGCGCGCACGTCGTCGCAGGTAAGTTCCAGCCCGTCCTGACAGCGTCCGCCAAACTCCAGATTCGGCGTCTGTCTCGAAGTCCAAGGCAGGATTCACCACCAAACCCTGGCTCCTGATTGCTGCAGCAGCTCTTCACGAACTGGTCTGCTTGTTCGGAACCTCCCTCTCCCCTAGTCAGTTACGCCAAAATGCACCACCGCTGAGGTGCCCCCAGACACTACCAGCTGTGTCCGGCTCCGAAGGACCAATGAATGACCCGATGATGTCAACCAAGTGACGAGTCACCACTGGGGCGATCGGATGGAATCAGGGAGCTGAATTTAATTAAAAACAAACACCCTGTTCCAACGGTTTATTTAGGTAGGAATAAGAGATAATTACAAAGTTTCACCGTACTTATATATAACTGGCGGAGACTCTTAACACCGCCATGCAGCGGGTGACGTCATTGCTTCAATGCCATCTATCAGTGTAAAGATAAAGTAAAAACAATGTTCCCTGAATAAAACCTTCAACGTTCATACAGTCTCAAAATTTAATGCGTTCACATTTCCGTCTGAAAATTGTTTTGTTCGCATCAAATAACCAAAATTTACTAATAAAAAAGATTTTCAGATGTATTGCTATGAGACATTTTTTTTGTCTCATTTTTATTTTTTTTAAGTGGTTTTACGGGTTTGCGCTACACCACTAACGTCTGAAAAATATGTTTCCGGTATCTCAGAACTATCATTCAACTACAGTCTGCAAATTAGACATATTGCTATGATGCAGTTCGGTAAAATTCTTTGACAATTTTGAAAATTCTGTCAGATCAAACGCTACGCGGAAAATGTCTGATATTGGTATTTTCGAGTTCAGGATAATCGTATCTATCGATTCGATGCGGTTTTGGCCGTATTGCTATGAGACAAAAATTTTGGTCGTGGGCTCTCGTACTATAAATAGGATAGATTAGGCTCAAAAAATGTTGCTTCTCTTCCTTGGGACCTGGACGCCCGGATGGGTGGGTAAGATTTTTTATGGAATCATCATTATCAACCCATTACATTGTCCCACTGCTGGGCACGGGTCTCCATCAGAACGAAAGGGAATAGGCTATAGTCCACCACGCTAGCCTACTGCGGGTTAGCAGACTTTACACGCCCGTCTAGAAAATTTATCAGGCATGCAGGTTGCCTCACGATGTAATTAAT
Organism: Subacronicta megacephala; assembly: GCA_958496365.1. Lineage (NCBI taxonomy): Eukaryota > Metazoa > Arthropoda > Insecta > Lepidoptera > Noctuidae > Subacronicta > Subacronicta megacephala. The sequence goes on along the minus strand of OY292519.1, from coordinate 15,113,409 downwards.
TATCAGTCAGAGGTGCAGATTTGTAGTCCAATGGTCATATTACTAGGCTTTCACTGTACTCCTTATGGAATCATACATAATAATTACTATCATACTTACATATTCACTTAATTCGCACACTACGTGTGATTCCGGTGGTTTGCATTTGTTCGCTTTCGGACAGTACATTTTATAGTCAATTTTGTCAATAATCTTCATAGAACACGTTAAATTTAAAATGACGAAGATTAGTGTGGCTATCTGGAAAATAATAGGTAGATACTTATTGTTGATCATAATTATATTTACCCGCGACGGAACGGAGAAGGTGTTCGTTTTGGATGACGGATGCGATTTGTTTGTACAAAGTAATGTTGCCAATATCTCCAAAATGATTTGTCCGATTTATATATCGTGACTTTCTTATTATAATAGGGTTATAGATGTCACGTAGCATGTTTGGATAATTAGAGTAATCGCTATATTAACAAATCTAGATGAAGTCAAGTGCGACCTTCTGATATCTCGCTTTTTGATCCGGGCATGTTCAACATGCTTCTCAATTGCTCTCTTTCAACGCGGCTTAACTAAGTAGGTACGTTGTATTCAATGGATGGGTTCACAGTCCAACAGACATAGTTATTACTAGGCTATTACTGTACTAATATGTAATCATCAATCTATACATATAAAATCCTTTGTCCTGAATTGCGGACTGACAGAACAACGCACAGCCTAAACCGCTGATCGTAGAGACCTGAAACTTGGAGGGTGTATTCTTTGTATGACGTAGGCATCCGATAAGAAAGGATTTTCCGAAATTCTACCTCTAAGGGGGTGAAAAAGGGGGGCAAAGTTTGTATGGGACAACGTGATTCCTTGCTCCAATCTGCTTCAAATTTTGCATAAACGTTCTTTAACAGAATCGATGTAAAACGTGTTTCGTATTTTATTGAAATTCATCCCCTAACGGATTTAAAAAAGGGGGGAAAGTTATTTTCGGGATGATTTGCTTCGATTTTGATATCAATACTCCTTAGTGCTTTTGATTTAATTTACTTTTTATTTTGACACATGTCATGTCATGTTTGAAAACTCAATGTAATTTTATTCAAGAAACGTTGGTTGATAACCATATTAAATGCTTTCTATGGCACACAAAAGTGAAATTGAGATTGAGAGGCCCACCATAGAACCCTTCTTAAAAATGTTAGAGGCAGCAATAGAGTGATGGGTGGAGTTACTGTGCTGCTGGAATGGGAATTCCGTCAGATTCTGTTGTTCCTAGAGGAAGCCGAGCAGTCGAAGTCAGAGCTTTCTTGACATCGTCATACCTATGGCCCAACATAATGATTATCTTTAAAAGAAATATGCGTCTGCTGGAGAGTTTTCTGAGCTATTACTTAAAATAGTAAACGGAGATTGTAAATATGTTTATCATCTTTCCTGAATACAGTAGTGACAGGTGACTATGACAGATCTTAGAGTATATCATGATTTTTCGTGTCGTCAAGATGAAGGGACCAAGTCTCCAATGTCTGTCACACTTATATAAAAAAATAGTACCATAAATCTACTATTTGCTACCTTTGATATAATTTTAGCTACCTCATCATTTAAATAATATTTTAACAAAATGCTTGGTCCCTCCATCTTGATATCAAGATGGAGGGACCAAGCATTTTGTTAGGGACCAAACTAATAGACCAACTTATTGAATGGATATCTTTAAAACGATAATGTTTTGGGGCAGCCAAAATGAATAATATTAAGGTAGAATTAAGGTATTGTAACACCAAGTGGGTAGAACATTTCAGGCAGTCTATTAGTTTGGTCCCTCCATCTTGATATCAAGATGGAGGGACCAAGCATTTTGTTAAAATATTATGTAAACGATGAGGTAGCTAAAATTATATCAAAGGTAGCAAATAGTAGATTTATGGTACTATTTTTTTATATAAGTGTGACAGACATTGGAGACTTGGTCCCTTCATCTTGACGACACGATTTTTCTAATATACAAACGAAGTCTATGGCTAGCCGCACACACACAATATTATTGTCAATATGCACTTTATTGACGTAGTGTGTGCGGCCCGTATTGCGTTATTGATGAATATTATTGTGGAAATCCAGAAATTCTGATATTGTCACGTCAATATCGGGGGGAGGCAGGGTTATTGTCAATAATATTGTCGCGTGCGGGCGCGCGGCAATATTTTAGTTGATGAACTGATTTCAAGGCAGACGGGCGTTCTTTTTTTTGTCCAAAATGAAGAACAAATACATTATCCATAGCGAAAATAGTATTGATAATAATAATTCCACGTAAAACCAATATTTTTCAGTATTTAAATTATTTGAAACGGAAAACTTATCCAGCATTATGGAATACAGTCATCTAGTAATACGATATCCATTCATCCAGGAAAACATAAGTTCCTGTAATAAGTAATCAAATCAAATAAGTAATCAATAATTTACATAATTCTTCTCTATGTGTGAAAACTGAACTTCTAAAGGGCTGGACTGATTTCTTTGTGTGTTTATGTTTAGTATGCTTAGTGTGTGGTTCCTGGACGGTTTAGATTCATTATTGGAACCGACGGGTGGTGCTATATAGTTAATCCGCACAAAGTCGGGGCGTACCGCTAGTTTATATCTATATAAAAACTTACATTCAAGATCATCCTCCCGAGCGCAGTTATTAATAGGCAGTAGAAAGCTGTGTACACAAATATTAAAAACATTACATAAGTAGCTTCACTAAAGTTTTTTAATTGTTCGATGAGTATAAGAAAGCACTGAGTGAATGAAACGACGATAAATTTAGAGAACACTCGTATTCTATATATACTAATATTGTAAGCTGAAGCGTTTATTTGTTTGTTTGCTTGCTTGAACACGCTAATCTCAGGAACTACTACTACTAGTAGTAGCCCTCCTCATTAAATGGGCTATCTAGATAGCCCATTTAATGAGGAGGGCTACAGGCTACATGTCATCACAGGAGGAGCAGAGCATAAATCAAAATTGTTTCAAAAAACGGGAAAAAATATTCCTTTTAAATGCAGAATAGCCGAGAAACCACGCGGGTGAAGCCGTGGGCGGAAAGCTAGTACTCGTAACAATACTTCTATCACCATCATACCACTAGGACATATTCCCCGAATGGTGAGGCAGAGGTACACCATCGCTTCGCTGGTATGTTTAGGTCCCATGTTATAGGGAGCGAGCCTATTGTTGTCAACAGGGCACAAATCCAATAACACTTTGCTTGACCTGGGAATCGAACCCAGGGTTTCTATAAAAATATTGAAATTCAACGCTCCATATTCTTCCAGATTAAAATATATTGTTAAGTATGTAAAAAGTCGTAAAATGAAAGTTGTTGTTGGTGATGTTAGTAATACATTATTTTTAAAGTCGAAATACCTACCAATTTCGTTATTATCAAAACACTATAAATACTTAATTTATTTTTAAGCTGTTTGCTACAGAACTCCCATTTATTGTCCCAGTTAAATAAACACATACAATAAGTTGTGAGCAAGGCAGCTGCAGAGCACAACTATTTTATTTTTATTGATTTCGATATACAATTTTATATGGTTCGATGAGTTTAATGTAAATAGCTTTATACTTTAAATTTATCGGTGTTAGACCGCATTTTACGAACTCTGAGTAAGTTCCCCTACTTTTTACGAACTACGTGCGCCAATTTCGGCGGGATTTTAAAGTACTGAAAATCATCTGCCAACTAGGAACGCAGCCATATGGCTCAAACAGTTGTCTTACTAGCACTAAAGTCTGGGATATGGAACCGTGATGCTATTCATCCTGACATTGACCAGCTATCGACGTCTACTCAACCCTTTCAACCAGGCAAGGCCTTTCTAGATGTTACTCGAAGAGGCCACTTTCAGGAGGCACAAATCTAACGTCAAACGTCCGAACGGTTATAGATTGAAATAATTAATGAAACATTACATACCATCACGCCTGTATTCCCCGAAGGGTTAGGCAGAGGTGTACTAATGTACACCCACATTTCGCCGGTATGTTTAGGACCCATGTAATAGGGGGCGAGCCTATTGCCATTTACCAGGCACAAATCCTGACTCCGAGCTGCTACTGGGAATTTCATAGAAAAACCCAATAACACTGCTCGAGCGTAGTAGCGTAGCAGTCGCGCTTAGGACCACTAGACTAATGAGGCAGAGCAGGCGGCAATAAATGAAACATTGAAGCACAAATATCTAACGATTTTATTATAAGCACCTGTATTGTCAAGGAATCACAAAATTGAGGACGTTAACACACATAAAATATATTTGGGTATTGAGTCAACATAAGGCGAGAAATAAAAAAATGAAGGATATACGGTGCTATTTATTTTGTATTTTGGCAGAGTCCAATTAAATTCTAAATATTGTAGATGATTTGACATCATGTCTTATTCAACTACTGGGTAATTTAAAATCAAAATAGTTAGTTATAACATTATGTTATTTATTTTATTAACACACCATATTTTTGTTTTTATAACTAATAATGCGATTGTTTAGCTAACACGTACTTATGAATGTTTCTCATCTTGGTTTTGAAACTCTCTATTTCGTTGCTATTGAGCTGCACATGTTTTCCTTTATCTTCTAAACTATCCAGAATAGACAAAAAGTTTTTATTCTTTTCCTTTTTACTCTTTGAGGTGCTCCCGTAATAACTAGTGTTAGTGTTTTTCCTCCTAAAACGTCTTTCTTCAGGTCGATTTTGATTAAAAATCATGTCAATCAATTCATCATCTGGAGTATTATGTGTATTGAAGTCACCGGTAATACTGTCAAATTCTTTGTCTGTATCGTAATATGTTTTACGACGTTGTGGGTTGACAATAAAGTTCAAATCATTTGATTTTGATGCAATGCTTCTCTTCATAGACTGTTTTCTATTATTTGACATCTGAAACAATACAATAAATGTTGTGAAAAGATACATTGGTTTAAGAGCGATTCCATGTTATATACAGAAATTACATGAAATTACCTTTTGTCTAGCTTCCTTCGAGAATTTAAATTTATTTATCAATAGTTCGTCCGCTTTCGGATTCACATTTTCATATCTGTGAAATATTCACCGTAGTTATTACAAATTACAAAAAAAAGAATCTTACGTACATGTACAAGTACAATCTAATACATGATACAAGCCGTAGTAAGGAATTTATTGGAAATGTTGATAAGAAATACAACAGCGATGTTCACTTTTTCTTTTATGTGCGGAACATCCTGGGGAGTATGTTGGCCGAACAGACAATGGCTCCAGTAAGCGGCGTGCTTTTGTCACACGCGCGCATTCTAGCAGGATGCGAGATGATGCGCACTTTGAACATCTCCAGGGAACGCTGGCCGACTGGCCACATTCTGTTATGGTCCTATCATGAGCCTCAGAGGCCTAATTCCCTCAATCCCTTTCATTTTTCTTTTTCCATAACAGGGTCAGCAACACGCGAGTGATGCCCTTGGTGTTGCAATCGTCCATATAAAGAAAAAGATTCTAAGGGAATGTAACGAATTCCATTACAGTAACTATAGGGCAAGTGGAGGCAAGTGTAGTTTCGAGGCCGACATACCGAGGCCGCCCTGCCAGTCTCCTCAGATGGCAAACAAAAATCTATAAGGATTTTCAGTACTATTCACAAAAAGGTATGCCTCCCCTTTTCCTATAGTCACGGCCGGTGATTCACTATATATACATCTCACCTGTGATAAGAGCGACGGTCACCTAACTTGAATGGTAGTCTGGGGTGGACATGGAGAGACCGCTCTATACTCGAGACATATGAATGTTTGAATGACTACTTAGCCCTTATTTCTATAGTGATGAAGAACGTGGTTTAACTAACCTTAATCCATAATTAGTAACAGAAAAAAATATGAAGAAACCATGCGTATCTGTTAATTACAAGAGTACAACGGCAAATGTAACGCGAAATATTGTTGGCAGAAGCTGATGCGAAAAGCGGAGGACAGGGTGAAATGATGCACTTTAGGGGAGGCCTACGTTCAGCAGTGGACTGATAATGATATATAGGCTGATAATACTGATGAATACAGGCATCATTGTATTATGTACAAGTAAATGTCACGGATGGTTTGCGCTCTTTTGGTGAGGCCTACGTTCATCAGTGGACGGCTATAGGCTGATATGAATGAAAGAACATGTCACACTTACCCTTGGAATGGGTTGATGCGATTAGACACATTGGTGATGGTGAATATTGGTAGCAACACCACCCTTGTTTCCGGGGTGACTTTACTTTCAACTGGCTTATGATTTGGTCGCCAATACTCATATCCAAGTTTCTGCGGTTCTAAATCGTATGACGTTTTCATTAATAATAGAACTCGTCATTCTATGGTTGGTATATGTCAAATGTTTTATTGTAATAAGATCTTGATTATTTAGTCCTAAATCGTCTAATACTACGTGCACGGTTCCAAATAGTGGGTCTTTTGGACGAGAACTTAACTTCTGATTTGACGCCTGGGATCATGTCGGGATCAACGCTGTGGAGGGATGCGGAGTGTTGCTACTCCTATCCTATCCTCTGACCAGGTGGGTGTTTTACCTGGTGGGCCGCGGCCCGGTTGATGTCGGGCGGTTGTATATGACTATACAAGTCGCGAGGTAAATTTTGCTTGCGTGATGCAGGATTTGTTTTGACGTATCTCTATGTAGCGCGGTAGATGTCGCTATACTCAATAACAAACATTTCTTCAAATAAACCTTTTCGAGGCCCCGAGTTTATGGTTCAAAAACCTTAGTGCTGCCGAAAAAATCACAATGTAGGTAGAATTTTCATGTTTTTTGTAGCTTTTCATTTTTGCTAGCGGCGGCGGTGGTGTTAAACTTGAGACCTTCGAAGACAAAAACGAAATAATGTCATACCTTGTGCTATTTTTTTAAAGCCTGCTGCGGTCGATGAAGCTGGAAAAGAAGAGATATTGTTCTTAAAATCGATAGACACAGAGTTTAGCCATAGAAAAGCCATAGAGAATAGGTCCATAATATAATAATTAATAAATCTTTTTATTCTGATCAACATAGGACCCATTTTTTTTTGTTAGTATGTACAACACACAACTTATAAAAAAAAAAAAAAAATAGCCATAGCCTGCCGAACCGGTCTATGCCTATCTATGCCCTGACGTAAAGTACCCAAAGGGAATAGTTGTCTATAACAAAACTAGCATTTTGGTGGTTTAACCTTTTGAACGCCAGAGTATAAACGTATCGCCGTACCCCTGACGCCAGGCCACTTTTTCTGTCAAATTACACAAGGTAGTGAAAACACACTAAAGTAATGATTAAATTGTTTATTTCATAAAATGGGCGACGTATATTTTGTCATATATTTGTGACGTTGGCGTTCAGGGTAAGATTTCGTTTGTCACATATATGTGACAATGGCGTTCAAAAGGTTAAGTGACCATCAATTTACGTTATATAAGAATAACGTTGATAGTACTCTGCAGGCGCCTATATAGTCGTATGTCAATTTTAGTCTGATATATTACATAAACATACCATCACGCCTGTATTCCCTGAAGGGTTAGGCAGAGGTGTACTGAAGTATACCCACAGTTCGCCGGTATGTTCATGTCCCATGTAATAGGGGGCGAGCCTATTGCCATTAACCTGGCACAAATCCAAACCCCGAGCTGCTGCTGTGAATTTCATAGAAAAACCCAGAAACACTGACCGACCCGGGGATCGAACCCAGGACCTCTAGCGTAGCAGTCGCGGTTGGGACCACTAGACTGATGAGGCAATCTTAGATTACTGCTGTTAAATAAGTATATGGAAATAACTTATTTTTGGACTTGACCTATGTTTTGTGGGCTCAGGTATAGTCTCAGGCTCAGGTGTAGGTTCAGGCTCAGAGGCGCAGGTTCAATATTGAATTGACTACTTAACCCTTATTTTTATGAAGATTTATTTTGAGGAAGATCGTGGTACCTGTTTGACTAACCTTAATCCATAATTATTAAAAGAAGAAATTATGAATAAGCCATGCGAATGTGGGTGTAAAATTCAAGAGGCGAATCACTTAAATGTATTTGGTTTGATTTGATTTGCAAATCGAAAATTTGGCGAAATTTGGTGAATCACTTGAATGTTGCGAACTGCGAAATGTTGCTAGCATAAGCTGGATGCGAAAAGCGAAGGACAGGGTGAAATGGTACACTCCAGGGGAGGCTTATGTCTAGCAGTGAACTGATATAGGCATGTAATCTTAGGACTATGAAATAAATGGGATTAACTTATTATTGGCCTATGTTCTGTGGTCTCAGGTGTAGTCGTAGGTTCAGGTGTAGTCGTAGGTTCAGGTGTAGTCGTAGGTTCAGGTGTAGTTGTAGGTTCAGGTGTAGTTGTAGGTTCAGGTGTAGTTGTAGGTTCAGGTGTAGTAGTAGGTTCAGTTGTAGTTGTGGGTTCAGTTGTAGTTGTAGGTGTAGTCGGAGGTTCAGGTGTAGTTGAGGGTTCAGGTTGATCGTCGCAGAGACAATATACAGTTTCCCTGTGGGTTAGAGGACAGCCACAGTTGATAGTCGTATTAATCGGACGTTCAGTATAATAAACAGGTTCATTTTCCGGTGTCGAATATGATAAAGTACATAGTGTCCACACAAACTGAAAAAAAAAAGATGTAATATTTAGCTTGTAATTATCAAGAACAGATTTTTTTTTACTGTATACCGTTTAGTATTAAATACGAGATATTGTAGTACAACGCTTATAGAATTCCCTTTCATCTCTTGAAATAAGAAGTTAGGTACTTTGGTAAGGTGTACGTACGCTACAAGTCAATATTCGTAGTAGCTCTGTTCCATACATGAGTTACAGATGATGATGTTAATAATAAATATAAGTTTATTTCCAAAGAAGTACAAACATGCTTAAGTATAAGTAGTTACAACATAACATACCATCACGCCTATATTCCCCGAAGGGTTAGGCAGAGGTGTACTAATGTACACCCACATTTCGCCCGTATGTTTAGGTCCCATGTAATAGGGGGCGAGCCTATTGCCACTAACTGGGCACAAATCCAATCCAATCGACACCGAACTGCTACTAGGAATTTCATAGAAAATCCTAATACTTAACACTTTGCTCGACCTGGGGATCGAACCTCTAGTGTAGCAGTCGCGTTTAGGACCACTAGACTAATGAGGCAGTATAAGTAGTTACATATTTTTAAAATAACAATATTTTTAAAACAAACAATGTGGGAAACTTGTTCTCCGCAGATATGGCGCATAAATAATTCTTCTTTTAGAATTTATAATGCAGGCCTACAAACATTTGACGCCTACTTAATAACAACAAAATCAACACGCCAGTCTTACCCGAAGGGCAAGCAGAGGTTTAGGTACACTCGCCAGCACATCAGGTTTAACAAAACTGTCAAAATTCTCCAAATAATTTTGAACCTTAATAACGTACAGACCGTACTAATTAATGTACAGCCACAGTTTGTCGGAATGTTATAGGAGGTGGACCTATTGTCATTAACGGAGCACAATAGTACAGTCGCCAGCAGGTCATGGTATACAAAATTTACAAATTTCTCCAAATGATTTTAAATCTTAAATTGTTGACGATAAAGTTCAAAATCCACTGAGAAAATTTGTCATTTTGTGGTAACGTGATGTGCTAGCCACCGTACCTAGTAGTGTCTCGCTGACATGTCTGCCATGCCAGCATGAATGGACCGGCACGACCCGGGGAAGCACTACCCTCCCACAGAATATCGACCTCAAGTAGCAGTTTGTTGCGTTTCGTACGGTGAGTGTGGAGCGCCGGAAGTTCAATTCCTTCCTTAATCCCTTTCCTTTTTCTTCCCCTCCCTTTTCCTTAAATAGTGTCGATAACGTATTTGCAACTCCTTTGGTATTGCAGATGTCCATGGGCGGCAATGACTACGTACCATCAGGTAGCTCGCCTGCTTGTTTGCCGAGTTATTCCATAAGAAAACCAAAGCTGAGCTGCTACTATGGAAAAACACAATGAAATATTGTTTAACCTGGGAATCGAACCTGGACCTCTAGCGAAGCAGTCGCGATTGGGTCTACTAGACCAATCAGGCTGTCACGATGTACACAATATAATATACACTAGTTTCGAATGGACACGCCGTGTTATGTAATGAACTTTGAAAAGTGCTATAAAACTTTCTTTATTTATGAACATATTTTTTTTATTTCTGCTCTTTCTTGCTGAGTGAACACTTACTAGTCTTTTGCTGCTACTGTGGGTGAAACCAGCCATCCCGCACCCAACGTGAGATACTCCAGCCTGTATCAACTTTAGGTAACGCCTTCCTGGGTGTCTGTCGTATAAGTACACCAGTGTTAAATATTTGATTAGATTAAATATATAATAGAGATATTTAGTACATAAAGGGTTAGGCAGAGTTGTAAGTACTTAAGAGGAGTGTCCCTCGCGAAGGCAATAATGTTGCACTGTTCTATCCGTATCGGTTCTATCTGTATCCCTCACGATGCGAACGCGTGCCCGAGAGGTGAAACAACAATACATTTGCAACATTTTCGCGCGTATTTCTTGTTCCGAAATTTGGAGATTACTCTTTTAATATACATAGTTATTACGTAGATTTTTTTTTTGTAAAGGGATATTCATTATATTATCTGGGTTCCCCATGAGTCAAAATGGTTCTGTATTGAATGGTTCTGATTGTTCCCCATGAGTCGTTTTCATCGAAAATTACCAATCTTAGAGCTCTTGTAACTTTTTAGCCATGTATTGAAATGAAGATTTACATTCAAGGAACACGTATTTTAATGATAAGATTGTTACTGCAAAATTTCAAAGACTTTCATTTGTTAATATTCAAGATAAGACCAAACTACGTTTGTATGGAGCGCGGAGCGGATACTATCCTCTTAATGTACTTACACACACAGTTCGCCGGTAGGTTTAGGTCCCCTACCCCTACTACAGGGGGCGAGCCAATTGCCATTCGCCGGGCACATATCCAAACTCCAAGCTGCTACTGAGAATTTCATAGAAAAACTCAATAACACTTGCTCGACCTGGGAATCGAACCCAAGATCTCTAGCGTATCGTAGTACCTACCTCTAATGAAGCAAATTTTTTTTTCTCTAGCCGTAATTTATTTATTTATTTTAATTTGCAAAGTAACTAAAAACTACTAAATATTATTATATTCATCATCAACAGAAGTGGGACGATGTAGTCCCACTTTTGGTCTCCTCTAAGAATGAGAGGGATAAGGCTATAGTCTACCACGCTAGCCTCCTTCGGGTTGGCAGACTTCACACGCCCCGTCGAGAAAATCTCTCGAGCATGCAGGTTTTTTTTACGATGTTTTCCTTCACCGTTTAAGCGCGTGATAAATAATTACATGACTTCATAAGTCAGAGGTGCGTACCTGGCATTCGATCTCAAGGCTTTGACCCAGTCCAATGTTCATATCACTAAGCTACCGCTAAACCAATAGTTCTATTATTAACTATAGTTATATTTACTAAGTAGTTAAACTCAAACGCGAACAATTCAGATTTAAAAGAGATCTAAAATTGACCCAAATATAATATACTAGCTTTCCGCCCATGGCTTCGCCCGCGTGGTTACTCGGCTTTTCTGCATTTAATTTTTTCCCGTTTTTGCAATATTTTTCATTTATACTCCGCTCCTATTGGTCTTAGCGTGATGATATATAGCCTATAGCCTTTCTCGATAAATGGGCTACCTAACACTGAAAGAATTTTTCAAATTGGACCCGTAGATCCTGAGATTAGCGCGTTCAAGCAAACAAACAAACAAATATTTTATAATATTATTATAATTATAATTATAGATTTATTTATTAGTATAGATTTTGAACATGTTTTAAGTATCAGAATCATCCTTCTGGTTACTGATTAAACAAAAACAAAAGCGATGCTTACTTTTCTAAAGACGGACATTTCACAATATGTTCCCTCGTAGCTTCTGTCCTCCATTCCTCAAAAAAATCGAAGTCATTTTCAATTTTCGCATCTATTTCCACTATTTTAGAACTGCCCTTGATGGCGATTTGAGGAGTTAAGAATTTATCTATAAATTAATTATTAATCAGGTAACTTATCTCAAAATATATTACTTAGGTACAGTTTGTTCAAGATAGCCTTGCACGTCTAAAGTTGTCTGCAAGTAGTATTGCAGTGGTAAGATGTAATATAATACATGGTGTAAAGTTAATTTTATTGGGGTGCGTGCATGTTTTGCATTCGCGATTATCTTCCTTACTTATTTCGATTTATAATTATGCACAAAACATTTAATTAAGCTTTCTTTCTGCCCTGCAGTTCGGCAGTATCTTCAGACGCCCACAGATATATCGAATTAATTGTAAAAATAAGATGTGTATGCTAAATAAAATGAAGATCTTTAATTTATTTTTGTAACTACAATTCCAAAAATTATAAAAAATAACTAGTGAAAGAGTAAGGTAACATCGTTCGCCCTTGAATTAAATGTAAAATAAATAGCGCCGGTTAAATGACATTGATATGTGTTTTTTATTGGTCTCGCTGACGAATTTCGAAGAGAAATTGGAATATCACAGGCTGGCTGGGCAGCTAGGTGGTTTTAGCGTCCGGTATGTTTAACCGGGGGGACGATTTAGTGAGCGTGAGAGACAACAAGGTCTCAATGAGTGACCATACTAGCGAACTTGGCGTACAAAACGGTTGCAGTTAACCCTTTTTGGGAGGTCCAGCAATAACGTAAGCCGGTACTAAAAGAGGCGTACAAGCAATCATACATATAACGGTGAAATATAATGCCAAATAATTTAGCAAAGTTTGCAGATAACTTACCGGTAGCCATACAGGCGGTATTTGTAAATTCACAGGTGTTGGTAAGAATTTGTGATAACGACGCGAGTTCACTATCCCAGTGCTGTAAGAAAATAATTGTTAAAATAATAGTTTGTAACAATTAGGCAGTCGGTTAGTCATGAATAATAAATTCTGAATGTGCATGTGTTGCATTCAGACTCAGTAGCAGCTCGGAGGTTGGAGATGTGTCTGGTGGATAGCAATAATATCCCTTCGGGGAATACAAGCGTGATGGTAAATTACGCTATCACCAATCTCCTGGGGGAGTTTTGTTCTGGGGGAACAAAGATAAAAGTATCGGCATGAGCACTTTGTATAAATCAGTTTAAAATTATGAAACGTTCCGTGATTGAACATGTTGTTTTACATACATAGTGGCCCTTATTAGTTTTCTTCATGGTTTATAAGTCATGGCATATAAGCGACAACGCACCGGGTCGGCGTCGTCGCGGCGTTCGTGTTCACACGATCGAGGAACGAGCACGCCCAATGAGGAGTAGGTAAGCCTTATGGTTTGTGATTTTTATTACACTTCGTTAGGTATTAATTATTAATTCCTACGACTAGAAGCTGTAGATTACATCCTGTATTCACTAACGCAGCCGGGGGCCGCACGATGAACCCCACCGTGTACAATGCGCTTAGCCGATGATAGCCTGTAGCTTACATTGATAGAGGTTACCTACCACTTGATTCATTCCATATGCTTTTGGAAGCAGTACACCATCTTTACCCTGTGCTGTGCCGGTGGATACTGCAATTCTCATTCTGTAATGTTTCAAACATTACATAACGGATGTTTCTAAATAATGACCAAACATTTCATGTTTTATCTATTCAAGACAGCTTTATATTATATTTAAAAAAACGAGGTTTTTTTCCCGTTTCGGTAGTGTTTGTTGCGGTAGTCCGATTAAATTAATAATAAATCAAAACCTTATACGAATATTTAAAAAAAAACAACAATTCCAAATGGATCTGGCGAGAAGAGATTGTTTTTACTTATACTTGCAACAGTAAACCAGAACAAGGAACTTCATAGCTTGTTCATTAACCCGGCAGGAACAAAAATAAAAATAGGCTGAAGTGGAATACAAACCTTCTTTCAAATATAGAAAAAGAACAGTGTGTTTCGCATCCCTCCTTTATTCCAGAAAATACTTACGCGTTTATTCTCTTCAGTATATATTCGGCATGCGCGGAGGTTAGTGGATATGTTACGTAGCCCACACAGTCAGGCCCAATATTGTTCAACTGCAAATGCGGGGCAATGTGGGTGACACATTACAAGTATTCTTGTTCACCCCTAGTACTAAGCTAAATGCTTGTATTACGAGTGGGTTCACGTCGGTAGTGCAAGTTTCGAACCGACAACCACAGGATCGACAAGTCCGACGCCCTAGCCATTAGGCTACCGCCACTTCAAATCTTGTCTTTATTAGGTTTCACTCTCGCAAGTAAGACGTAACAAAAAAAAGTAAAACCGCCTTAAAAATAATGAAAATAATATTACGTCTAAAACAATATCGGAAGTCGGTGACTATATATTTTGGTTTAATCTTTTGTTTCACTTTTCTTTGTTAAAAGTTAATTAATATTTTTTTTATGGTGAGTAGTTTCAAGATTTGGCTTCACTTATTTATGTTGATGATGTCATCGTTTTTCGAACGGTAGGTACATGGTATTGTTGCTTTCCATTTTGAGTCATCAGATTTCAGATTTTTCATCAGATGTCATGAGAGATCAATTAAATGATACCATTTCGAGAGTAAACCCTTTCAAACAAAATATAATTTTCAAAAACGGTTCCGATTGTCGATTGCGATTTTACATATTAATTATATGTTCTTACATAATTATATTAAAAACATACTATTAGTCGAATGTAAAACCTCCCTGTTGTTGAAAAGCAATTGCCTCTGACAATTAAAAATGTAATGTATGTAATTACTTACAGGGTTAAAGTACTTGCACACTACATGCGACTCTGGTGGGTTGCAATGATTGCTTGTCGGACAGTATTTGTTTTTGTCGATCACGTCAAAAACGTTCAGACTGGCCGTTGGTTTTAAAATTGTGGATATCAATGAGATTATCTGGAACATACACACATACTAAATAAACTAGGTCAGTGATGGCGAACCAATGGCACGCGTGCCATTGTTGGCACGTGACAAAATATTTTGGGCACGGAACATAGGAATTTGAATAAGTACCGACGTACCTACTTATCGAACAATTGATTTTTCGGGTAGGTATAAGTAGTTAATGCGAAAGACAAAAAAATCAGATAATGTACAGAAATATTAAAATTATGTAGAATTCGCGAAAGTTGTAAGTTTTTTTTGACAACACTTAATTGCCTTGTGCAACATTTTTCTAGAAAAAACGGCACCTAGGTATAACAAAAAGTTTCACCATCCATGAACTAGGTGTTGGTCGTCGGCGTAGGCGTTTCAACCCACGTCTATCTGCAGCATCAAGCGATGGAGCATGATGGATTGATGGCGTTCAAAGAAACCTATGCAGTCAGTTGATTTTTTTGGTGGATCGATCGGATAGGATTCGAGGAGATGGATCGCCTGATGGTAAGCGATTATCGCCGCCCATGGATACCCGCAGCACTAGAGGAGTCACAAGTGCTTCGCCGGCATTTTAAAAGGGAGTACGCTCCTTCCTTGAAGGTCCTACTGGTTTGGAATACTGCAGGCAACAGTTCATTTCAAAGTTTTGTTGTGCGAGGCAGAAAGTTTTTAGAGACGCCCAGTTGTGGACTGCCAACCATTTAGATGATGGGGATGGAACGATTGCAGAAAGAGGCAGCAGGCCTTGATTGTTAAGGTCGGTCAAGCCTTGTTACAATTCAATGCAGCGGACCCTGTGACAATATAACGGGTATCAGGGCGAGTAATTCGAAATGTCTGTCACGACACGTCTGGCACTGATATATAAATAAATAATTGTTTATTGTTCCAAAATCGTTACATAAATGTAGGATGAGGCAGCCCCATTAAGTCATTAACAATACTTGTGTTGGGGCCGACTAAAATATACTGTCATACATTGGGGCTGACTATACATATGTTCTGTCACAGAACACATCAGTGTAGTTTGTTAGTAATAGTGCCTGCTGGCATGTCTACATGCTAGCATGAATTGGTCGGCACCACCGGAGAAGTGCTATCCTCCCACAGAATATCGACGTCAAGTAGCAGTATGTATACTGTTCCGTTTCGTACGGTGAGTGTAGAGCCCCGGAGGTCCAATTCTTCCCTCAGTCCCCTTCCTTCTCCTTTTCTCCTTCCCCTCCCTTTTCCGTAAATAGGCAATGCGTCTGCAACTCCATTGGTTTTAAAATTGTCCATGGGCGGCAAATGACTACTTACCATGAGGTAGCTCGCGTCCTCGTTTGCCCAGTTATCCCATAAAAAAGACTTTTGTTTATCATGCATAAGCCTGGATATTCATTCGCCTGGCAACATAAGAGTCGTGACATTTTTCCGCGTAACCATGAACGTCGAAACAACTTTTTTGTAACTGTGTCTGAGTTTCGATGCGTTACTTTGTTACAAATATGTCGAACATGGCACGGAACAAGCCGTGTGCTCGGGGTTTGAATATGTTTAAGAATAAAATGTATGGTTTTATTGTCTTGAAGTAATGATAAATGGTTTTCATTTCCGTAAATAGATCTTAAAAAACCTTTTCTACAAATCAGTGTTTTAGATATTAAGAACTGGATATGTTATCATATCTCGATTTTATCTTCACAAAACAAAAAATTGCATAACCTCACTGAAAAACTTACGTAAAGAAGTCCTATCATTGTCCAATGGTACGTAGCTGTACAAAATAGCTATTGAAATTAGCTAATTCAAAAAAGAAACCAAGGAAAATTCAATAATAATAAATTGAAATGGTTTAGAGCGCGCAATAAACGATTTTAATATTATATGTTTTTATTATTTCGTAGTATCGCAATACATATCACAGCAAACGTAGGTTATTCTTGAAAATAACTCAATTTTAATCCAAACTCAAACAATGCTAATGTCAGTTTACTTGTCATGCGGTTACGTAGGTACTCTTGAAACAAATCTATTAGCATTGGATTGGATCGGAATCTAACTTAGCCAATAATTGTGTAGTTACATATGAACATAGCTAGTATACGAGTGTTGTTTAACTTCGAATATTAACTGTTACCGTAATTGAATAAATATATAATAATTATGTAGTTAAAATTATGAGTTTATTAAATAATGATGTCTAGAAAAAAGACTTGCGGACTCGCGGTGGCTTAGTGGCATAGCGTCTTGTGTACCTTACCAGAAGACGTAGGTTCGAATACTGCCTGCTCCTGCATACTTATATTTTTTTTATAAAAATCTTACTAGCAAAGTTGTTTTTTAAAAGCTTACTAGATATTTGCGTAACATATTACTAGTATTCTTGTTAACCCTTCGTGCTAAGCTAAATGCTTGTGTTACGAGTGAGTTCACGTTGGTAGTGCAATGGGTGGGGGGTTCGAACCGGCAACCTCATGATCGCAAGTGCGACGCCCTAGCCATTAGGCTACCGCCACCGCTCCCCTTTGGTATTGCAGATGTCCATGGGCGGTGATGACTACTTACCACCAGGTAGCTCGCCTGCTAGTTTGCCGAGTTATCCCATAAAAAAATCAGCGTTCGCTGTTTGTTGTAGTTGTATATAACCATTTAGCTATGTTTTACACAGCTTTTCTTTTTGCTGTAACTCTTTCCGACGGTGATTTCAAACTGATCCCCATAGTAGCACATGGTTATAATTAATAAAGTTTTTCAACGGTGTTTGTCTTGTGTTTGGTCGCTGGGGTCTCATCCCATACATTAAGCCATTGTACATGTTGGGATTTTGTTTGTATATGATGGACTTGTCTAACAAACCACGATCACCAATCGTGCTACCAAGCGAGTGTTGCTATTTATCTTTGGTTTTCTGTATAGGTCTTTAGGTTATGAAATCAAAACAATAGTAGGTTAATATAAACAGTTTTAATAAATCTTTTTACAATAATAATAATAGTTTATTAAAAAAAATAAGAAAACATTGCACTGTTAACGTTGTACGGTGGCCGGCACATCAAGTTATCACAAGATGACACATTTCTCAGTCGATTTTGAACGAACTTAATCGTTAACAATTTAAGTTTAAAATCATTCGGAGAAATTTGACAGTTTTGTATAACCTGAAGTGCAGGCGACTGTAAGTACCTACATTTAAATTAATTAGATTCTAGGCACAGTAAATTATAGAATTTTATCCCTTAAACTAGGTCAAACCTGTATCATACGAGATAGGGTTCGGCTGTATGGGTCATTTTTATTTCGTATCCAATGGCAAGTGAACCTGTGTCAATGTTGTAAATTAACTTACTATTCTATGATATTAGTTCAGTCGGTGTTTCAATGTGTAATTGTGAGTGTCTGTTATTTTATGTTTATATTTTAAATAGATATAGAAAAAAATACGTGTTAGAAAGTTCTCTGTTGTGAGGTAGTCCTGTTGTAGTTACCATGGAGCGATTTAATGCTTTACAGTTTCAGTTTAATTCATGTTGACTGTATAAATTCACTTTCGAATAAAATATAAATTATTATAAACGAAGTTTTATCTTTATTTGTAGGGTTTCCAAATATTTTATATTTTAGTTGATAGTGAATTCATTCAGTCAACTTATTAATATAAAGCAGCGCCCAAGGCTAAACGTTTAACCTTAAGAAAGTGGAAATCGATAACATCAAATTGCTTACATTACAGAAAATAACAATAGGTACAGTTATTAATAACACCTGACTTCCGTATTATATTTAAGATCCATTCAAGTATAAAGTAGCGCCAGATAGGTTTACACAATACCTATAAACTCAGCTACCCATCCCGTGCCCCCATTATTCATGGTGGTAACGAACACTACCTTCACAAAGTTGTCATCGCTCGTGTAGTCAGCCGGCGTCTCCTCACAGAACGTTCTCACCAGTGCACCCTTACTGTCCACTAGCTGGACATAATTCTGGTCGCAAGTGATTCCTAAGTCGAACACAGAGAAACGCAGCAGCAGACGAGTACCCACGAGAGTCTCGAGCTCCCACTCGCAAGTCGACTTCTGTCTATAAGTGTTAGGATATAGGGGACTGGTGATCTTACCAACGACGCTTTGTAGTTTTCCACCGCATCCGGGACCTTTATTTGTTACGATGTAATTCAAGTCAAATGTTACACGATCATTATTGCTTACATGATTGTACAACAACATATATCTACCAGTCGAGAACACAGGGTTATTGTTTTCATATTCTGTATGTATTCTGATAAGTTTTTTCGCGCTTGTGTTATTGCCGTCGAAAATGTCGAGATAACAGTCTTGATTCCAGTAATCTGGGATAGCGTTTAGGAAATACGCAGATATCGTGTAGTTTTCTGGAGCAGTGATCAAGGTGTAGCAGTCTTCGACGGAAAGAGGATCCGAATAGCTTCCGTACGAAGATTGTATTCGACCATATCGCTCCGAATAATTGCGACCACAAAATCCTACAAAAACTGCTTCTATTTCTACACCTTTATATACCTTAGAATCTGTTTCGGAAGATGTAACCAAGTTTATAGACGTAGTTCCGTACACATACAAGTCCATAGATTCTTTACGTCCGCATATCTCGAATCGATCGGGGAAGTGTAAAGAGCTATCGTAAAAGAAAGAACGACTGAAACTAAACTCGTCTACTTGCTTGTTCAAGATAAAATCTTTTCCGACCGTCTTATTAGGCTGTGATGGGTTACTAACTATAATTACTTTATCTGTATTACAGCGGTTCGCGTCCGCCCCCTCGACAACAGGGGGGCGCAAGTCTAAATTAACTAACGAGATACGAAGTAAATTATAGGGATCATTACTGGCATCCAAGTGATAAACACAATGCAGACCTCGAGGAATAGATCCCAAATCAAAACCGGGAGACTTAAATCTCTGCGGCGTGTAGCTTACCGATATGACTGAATGGCCACATTGTGACGGTATCACTGTCAACTTAGCTTCGAAACCCTGACTTCCTAACTCGCCGTCCGTAGCCAGTCTAACACTCATCAAGTTTCCGGAGGAAGTTAACTGCGGAGGCAAGCTATGACCGCAGTAAGTGCCTATAACTAGGCTATTAGGATTGAAACCATTTTTTATTTCAACGAAGTCGCAATCGCATTTGCTGTATCCTATTGCAGTTTGGTTGTTTACATTTTGACAAGGAGACACGTGGAAAGAAGTGAAATCTATTTTAATTACCGTGTCAGGTGGCGAAACAATTGACCAATAACAGTCCAAGAAATTTTCGTAAACTGCATGACCCATGAGAGGAGATTTCAAAGTATGCGATGTAGCGGTCGTTAAATTAATAAGTCCACCACATTGAGCCGCTTCAGAATAGCTAAAGTAAACTTGTACTTTGAAGCCTGTGTAGCTCACACTAGAATCTGATACGAACTGTAACAGTGCTGTGTTTTCTTTACTTCTAATTACTGTTGTAGAATTGATGTGACCGCACAATAAAGCCAAACGTTTATCTGGATCTATTTTCAGGCCGTCATATATAGCTACAAAATCATTGTAACATTCACTACTGCTTTCTAAGTCAATATAAAGGAATTTAAGTATTACTATCTTATTTAGTGGTGCTTCAATAAACCACGTGCAATTTGAATTTGTGTCGTAATTTTCAGTAGGGGATGGTGATAGTACAGTGCTTTCGTTTACTCTGCCCCCACATTGAAATA
This sequence comes from Subacronicta megacephala, assembly GCA_958496365.1. Taxonomy (NCBI): domain Eukaryota; kingdom Metazoa; phylum Arthropoda; class Insecta; order Lepidoptera; family Noctuidae; genus Subacronicta; species Subacronicta megacephala. The sequence continues at coordinate 15,092,695 of OY292519.1, read as the reverse complement.
TTGAATAAGATATTCTAAAACCTTCTCTTTGAATATATCTATCAGATTTAAATGACAAAGATATTTTTTCAGATTGAGTTGTGGTGGGTGGTATTTCGCTTCCACAATAAACTTGATATAGATAGGAATGGTCGGTTTGAGCACTAAGTGTCAGATTATCAGACAAACAATCTGGGGAAGAGCCTTCCAGTTCAAAGTCAAGGAACTTAAGTAAAACTTTTTCATTCGGAGCAGATATTTCATAAGAGCAACTCATACTGGGAGAGTAATGATATGGGAAACCTGGACTGTATAATATTTGTTCTTTCTCAGTAGCTATATAGTTGCCTCCACAAATAGGAGACCATTCAGCTTTGAAACCGTCGAGGTTTGTTTCCGCATCGGTCCGTAAGACAACTTTCATACGGTTATAAGTGGAGTTGTACGGAGGTGGTGCTTGTCGTCCACAAACTCTTGCTATCTCCGTGTAATCATCGTGCTGCCAGTCATAAATAATGACGGCATCTTTGGTACAATTTATTCGATCTTCAATCACGAATCTTCCTACAAATTTAAGAGATACCCTAAAACCTATGTCAGCTGTTATCTCCCAGGCACACTCTTGGTTAGGTGAATAATTTTTAGGATAATGTGGTGATGTAAACGATCTTTGATACGAACTAAGGACTCCGCCACATTGATCGGTCACAGATCGGGCCATAAGCTTTATGTTTGTATTATTTTTCACATTTGTATGATACTGAATGTACAATTGACTAAAATGTGTAAGCAATGGGCCGTCTAACATTTTATCTTTACAATATTCTCCTATATATGGAATGATTTGCCTCAAACTAGAACTTATTTTTAAATATTCATCATTACAATCCAACAAAAACGTCCCTTCCATTTTCATTTCGATCCTATTGTTGCTAGGAACATTGATAATCCAAGCGCAATCGACAGTGTCATTGTAAAAGTCAGGTATGTTTAAAATATTTACAGGATTTTCTCCTACCTGAATAACTCCACCACATGGTTGCACTTTCCAGTCTAAGTGGAAGTTGAATGAAGCATGTTTACTTTTTGTTGCAGTTATATCAAATACCAGTGATGGTATTCTCAAGGACACTTCGGTGTTACCGCAAATGTCTAATTTGTAGAAATTGGTTGTCCTAATAATTACTCTTGGGTCAAAGAATCGACATTTTGTTCTAGTTACCGACGAATTCGCTGTGGCAGTTAAAAATATAGAGTTATAAGTGAGATTTGTAATGAGACTATTATCATAATTTACTTGACTGTTAAAGTGCCATTTACAAGTATACGAACGATTAAGGATTGGAGAAACGAGTTCCTGGCTCATGCCAGATAAGTCACCGCCACACAAAGCTTCTTCATCAGAGCTAAACTTAGCTTTAAAGCGGTGCGAATTGGCTGTACGATTTAGCCACACATAAAGTGCTAATGTGTTTCCAGAAGATTCAAAGATTGTAGTTCCAGGAATGTAGTCGTCGCTTGGTATTCTTTCTATCAGAGCAGAAAAGGCCATATCATTAGATATACCTATCCTTTGTTTTTGTGCGTCCATATCTATTAGCTCTAATCGTACTCTTCGAGATTTATCTGGTACTTCAATTAGCCAATGGCAGTACCTTAATGTGGTATCTTGAGGGTAACTTGGAGATGTCAAGAAACCTTCACCAGCTGTTATTACACCACCACATATAGGTCGCGAAGAATTAAAGCTGATTCGAAATCCTCTCTTAGAAGACATCTGTTCCCATGTATCGGGCTTACCTATATACAGTTTAATACTAAATTGATTCCCTGATGTTTCAACGGCTGATTCAAAATTATCATCATAACATATTTTTTTCAGTACGGTGATAGAATTATTGGTGGGTACAGCTTCTTCAATTGAAATTTTTGTTGCACATTGTGACTCAGATTGAGGTAATTCAATGTCTTCAGGTTTAATTAAAAACACATGTCCCGGTGGTCCTATGATGTGCCACTCGCAAACTGTGCCGTAAGGGAGTACTTGCATATTTGGGTATCCTGGTGATATCACTTCACCAGTATTGGAAATAATAGTTCCACCGCATGTGTCAATAGACACATTGGCTTTGAACCCATTTCGCGGTTCTGCCAGTTGTGATACATATTTAATATACATTGTGTTACTACTACTCTTAATGGACCCAGGTCTCTCACTACAGTAACGACCTTTTAACGGTGAAAATTTTGAAGACCCGTCTCGAATTTCAACTACTTCAGTTCCACAATCATCGATGTCGTCTAGATCAAATCTATCAATAAAATCTATTCTTAGAATTTCGCCTGGCGGACCAGCAAATACCCATTCGCATTCTGAATACGGAACTGGTACTGATGGATAATTTGGTGACGTAATTATTTCCCAACTATGGTCAGATGTGAGTGATGAAGTTAAGCCACATTCATAATTTTTCTCCTCGTAATGAATTTTAAATGTTTGATATATATATGACCCTTTTGTATAACTCACAAACAAAGAATTACTAGAAGTAATTATATCTGTTTTAATTTCGTGTTCATAACCGCAATATTTTCCACTGGCTAGTAGCGGTGCCTCTGCCGAATCACCGTTTCGTAAAATCACGTAAGTTGAACACTCATCATTCTTATTTGTTATATTAAAATAAGTGAAATCTAATTTGATTGTCCTTCCGGGACGCACTTTAATCGTCCAGTCGCATTTAAGTTTAGACATGGATCGATATCCCGTTTGTACTTCCGACCAAACCGGATTGACTTCTCCGGACAAACCAGTCATGAAACCGCCGCACTTAGAAGTGACTTGAGCTAGAAATCCTTTCCTGGTAATGGAAGAATCCGTCTTGAACTTTATTTTCGTGTAAGTCGATGATTTAAACACAACATTTGCAGATTCTGATGTACATATATTTTCATTAACGGGTTTCCAATTGCCAAGAGAGTCGGAGGAATAAATTGAAACTGTGTCTGCAAAACAAGCATGAGTTTCTTCAATATCGAAGTCTGAGAAATGTAAGCTTAAGTGACTTCCTATTTGTGATCTGTACACCCATTCACAATTTAAATTATCTGTGTAATCGTCTGGGTAATTCGGTGACTTCAAAGTGATTGTATGACCCGGTAGAACCATTTGAGTCTCATTGGTGCCACAGTTAATATATTCATCCGTTTCCGATTCCGGGTATGCAGACGGCTTTGTCCATCTTATATGAAACATGGAACCCGTATTTGATTCATCCAAAGTTAGTACTATGTAGACTACACTGGAGGAGGATTGAATATTTCTTGGGTCAACCAGTACTCCGTTTAATTCCGCTAAAATTGGTGCAGTTGAATCATACCCATCATAAATAGTTAATTTATTATAGTTTGTTTCACTATGCGAATAGATTTCCAACACGTCAATTGTTATAGATAAAGTTTCCGAACCGGAAGCTAACACACGCCAAGTGTATTCGCCAGAACCTAAGTATCGAATCGGATACAGCGGTGAAGATATCTCTCCGCTATCCAGTCCTTGAATATTGTTGTCACGTTGATATCCATAATGTAAGAGAAAACCTCGTCCACTCGTTTTAGAATTACTATGAAACTTAATATATATTTGAGATGCTGTGCTATGATTTGTTGGCATTTCGTCGCCACAATATACACCTAACAACCGACCTGCACCGTCACTTTCACGAACCTCTACGTAGTCTTCATTACAACCTTCTGATAATTCTAAATTAAATCGCTCAAAGAAGACGTATGCAGTGTTTCCAGGGGACGACTTTAGAAACCATTCACAATCAGAGTTCACTGGGTACGGGCCGGGATAGTTCGGAGAGGCAATAGTTCCTTCTTCTGATGTCAACTCACCTCCACAAGCGTTACTCAGAGGCGAATAGTGTGCTGAAAACATTCCAGCTATTCTACCGGTGTAGCTGCCGAATTCGAGGGTCAGGGCGCCGCCGTGACTGACTATCATAGGTGGAACTTTGCGGCCACAATATTCACCGATTAATGGCGCATTTACGTCATTTCCATCAAGAACACGTAGGAAAGACGATGGGCAGTTTCGGTTTGTAATGACATCATTATCTTTTGGCAACGACATGAGTGTTAAAGTTAAATATATCTTTTGGTCTAGTGAGTTTGCAAGGATAGTCCAAATACAACTATTATTCATATGACGGACAAAGTTTTCACTCGTTATGATACCCTCACTTGACGCCTTTATAACAGCACCACACGTCACAGTAAAGTTGGCTTTAAAGCCTTTGGCGGTCCCATACTCATCTGTCTGGAACTGTACAACCATTCTATTAAATGTGCTAATAATTTGTGTTTTATTTGAATTTGGGCAAATACGGTATGTGTAATTCGAAGAGGGTGTATAGCTATCGGTGTCATAAATTTTAATACTATCACCACAAGCACGCTCATTTACATCTCTGTAGCCAGAAATTGAATATAGATCAAGATCAATGATATTCAGTTCAATGCGATGGAATGCAGGGACATGAATATACCAAATACAATCTAATTTATTGTCGTAATTCTTCGGATAGTTTTTAGAGTGGATGAGCCCAGACCTAGATGTTATGGAACCTCCACATTTTGCTCTCGAAGAATGAAATTGGGAAGAAAAATGAACATCCCTGAGAGTAGACTGTTTCACAAAACGCACTAACATGAGATTACCATCAGACTGGACCGACACAGAGCCGCGATGGCAAATTGTTGTTAGTAGTGGAGCTAGTGTACTTGGACCGTTGTATACTTTAATAGCATCAATAGTACAATTAGGGGAATCGGTCATATAAACTTCAGTGAACATTATTGTGATACTTTTACCGATTTGAGTTTCAATAAGCCACTCACATTCAATTTCCCTGACATTAGTTTTACTCTTATCAATAAATACGGTACCCATACTCTTCTGAATGTGTCCTCCACACCCGTAACTTATCCATTCTAAGCGGAAACCGGTGCGAGGCATAAACATGCCTGAAGAAAATTTGATTTGTAAAGAATTACTCTTCGTACTAATGGCGAGTGGGGCGGAGCTTCCACAAAATTTACTAGAATAATTTGGTTCTGAAAACTCTTTTGTTTGTAAATAATCTAAGTTGCATTCATCACTGTACCTGTGAATTCTCATCCAATTTCTATACAAGCGGTTGGTCTTGTAAATGTCAAAGTGGGTAAACGTAACATTAATTTTATTGCCTTTGGGCACCTGAATATTCCATAAGCATTTTAAGTTCGACGGATAATTACCAGGATATCCTGGACTCTCAATTACTCCATATCTCCCAGTTATGTTATTATTACATATTGTCTGATAATTAATCATAAAACCTTTACCACCCTGGTATATATCAGATCTGAATTTAATGAGGATATAATTAGTCGATGATTCAATACCACTTAGTTGTGGTGTCATGTAACAATGTCTACCTAAAACATTTGCACTGGTGTCACGACCGTCATATATTTCAACATAATCATCCCTACAACTGTGGGATCGTTCAAGATCTAATGCTACGAATGTTATGTGAATTCGGGAACCTGCGCTAGTAACTATTCTATAAAAACATTCAGCGTTATCGTTGTAATCGTTTGGATAGTTTGGAGATGATATAGAGCCAGAAGGGCTCGTCAATGTTCCTCCGCATCCTGTTATTGTGCCATCCCATTCAATTTTGAAACCCGTCCCGGTTAAATAAAAATCAGAGTGAAAATGTAAGTGTAAAGCATTCGACAATGAGACAATTCGTTTTGATTGAAACATTCCACAGTACTGTCCAATCAATGGAGAATTTTCATTGCCCCCATTACGAACTTCTAAATAGTCTCCGAGATTACATTTGTCTCTTATAGGCCGTTCTAGATGGAACTGTGAAATGTTGAGCAATATTTGTTGGCCAACGGGCACCGAGATAATCCATGTACAATCACGATTGGGCGGGTACGACCCAGGCCATCCTGGGGAATATATGAAACCATGAGTTTTGATGTACGATCCGCCACAATGAGATTTTTCATCTAAAAATGTGTAAGATACAGAAAAGCCAGATGAACGAATACTCGTATCAGATTGAAATATAATCATGAGTCGGTTAGTGGGTATCGTCAAGGCGGGTGGCGCGTGAGAGCCACAAAACTTTCCCATTGTGTTTTTTTCATTATTGTCATCTATCTCTAATAGCTCCAAGTAATCGCTATTACAACTAGGCATATCCTCAATATCAAATCGGTTCCATGACAACTTTATGTGCATGCCTTCAGGGGCAACCAGCATCCACCTGCATGTCTGATCATTTTTGTATTTTGTGGCGTCGCCGGATGGGTGATTGATCAATCCAGTCGTAGCCCTGTGTATACCACCGCATTCTGTATCGATTGTAGTGTAGTTAGCATAGAATCCTGTGCCCGAAAGACTCATATCTGATTTAAATTTGATGTACATATAATTGAGTGTGGATGTCTGCACAGGTGGTGTGTGTGCTGCACCACCGCAGTACTTGCCAAGTAAAGTGGAGTTCTTGTCGTGGCCGTCTCTAATTTCAACGTTATCGTATCGGCAGTCGTAGTATCTGCTGTCTTCGATATCAAAATCTTGGAATGTCAACTGGATTGCTTTACCGGGATCCGTCCTTATAATATACACACATTCTTTATTTTCCGGGTAGCTGAATGGATAACCGGGTGATTTTATAATTCCACTATCACCTTCTATAGTTTTCTCGCATAAAGCTTCGTACGTTATTTTGAATCCGTCTGCGGGCATACTCCTATCTGTTTTAAATTTAAAATATAGTTCATTGGAGGATGATGTATATGACTTCGGGTAAACTGTTCCACAGAACTTTCCGACAAGTAGTGAATTTGATGATGGACCATCATAAATCTTTAAATAGTCATACCTACACCTAAACGACCGTTCCAGCTTAAACAATTTAAATTCAATCTTTATTTTAGTATCTAAGCTAGTTTTTATTTTATACTCGCACAGTAAATTGTTCAAGTACTTGCCATTATAAGTGGGAGATACGATTTCCCCTCTGTCCGTTGTGTAGTAGCCCCCGCAGCCTGGAATGCCTTCCACAGGCGCGTATGCTATTTGAAATCCATGACCCGAACCATAAGCGTCTGAGTGAAAGTGTATCAACATATCGGAGCTAGCTGACTGCACGGGCGCGGGTTGTGTCGAATTACAATACCTACTTATTAGCGGATCTGTCATATGTTCACCGTCATAAATTGCCAAATAGTCGAAACTACAGTTCGAATGCGATTCAATATCGAGAGCAAAGAAATGTAAGTTGATCCTTCTTCCTAGCGTGGCCGTTAAGTGCCAGTAGCAATCGCGATTAGGGGGGTATGGTCCAGGTGAGCCTGGTGAGCTTATGTGACCATGGGTGGTGGCATCAACCTCACCCCCACACACTGGATTTATGCTCGTCCAGTGCAGTGCAAAACCGTCTTTAGCTACTGATTTGTCTGAATGGAACCAAAAATACAAGTTATTGTGACTTGATACAATATTACCGCCCTTAGGATAATTATTTCCACAAAACCGACCAATGAGTTGACTAGAAGATTTTCGACCGTCATGAATTTGTAAGAAATCGTACAAACATTCTGGATTCGCTTCTAAATTAAATTTACTGAATGTGACATTTATAACTTTATCGGGAGCTGTGTGTATTACCCATGCGCATTGAGAATTATGACTATACGTTGTGTTAGTGAATGGATAAGCTATGCTTCCCTCTTCATTGTCTAAAACGCCACCACAAGATTTCGATCTTACCTGACACAAGGCGCCTGAGTATTGTGCTGTACACTCACAACGGAAGCCTCCTATCATGGTGTCGTCCGGTCTGCAGATTCCCCCGTTGTGGCAAGGATTCACAGCGCAGACATCGACGGGCGTGTCACAGTGAGCACCGCCATAGCCCTTGTGACAGATGCAAGTGTAGCCAGTCCGAAGAGGATGACATCGACCGTGACTGCCACAAGGATTGGATAGACAGCCATCAGTGTAGTTACTGCCAACGGTGGACACATAACAGCCGCTTATTCCAACTCCATCGCCATCCATACCGTCCGGACATATACATTGTGCAGATTGCCCAGTTGGCGACGGATTTTCTATGCACTGCGCGGACGGGTGACATCCTCCGTGGCCGATACTGCACGTACCCCTCCAGGAACACGTTACTCCGTCTCCTTGATATCCGGGTGGACATGAACCACATATCCTAGACCCAATGGTATTGTGACATGATACCATGGGACTGCAGCCTCCGTTCGGAATAGTGGTGCATTCGTCAATATCGTGACAAGCGTAACCATCGCCTTCATAACCCGAAGGACACTGTCCGCATCGGAACGAGCCGGGAAGATTGATACAATCAACCTTGGGGTTGACAGAGCATCGGGGACCTTGATAGGATTCACATTCGTTGATATCTGTCAAGCATGCGACGCCAGTGCCGTTATTTGTCCATCCCTGGCGGCAAAGGCATTGAATGCCCTGCCTTGATTTCACCTCGACACAGGTTCCATGGCCGCACATTTCAAAATCACCTCCGGAACAATCTTTTGCCTTTCTCGTACAATGTAATCCGAACCAATCAGATTTGCACAAACACTCATACGATCCCGGCCTGTTGATGCAAGTAGCTCCATTTTGACACCCCAGATCAGTTCCAGCAAAGTTTCGACATTCGTTAACATCGATGTCACAATCCCTGCCTTCCCAATTTGGTGGGCACAGGCAATGATAACCACTCACTAAGTTGAGACATGTTCCACCATGCTCGCAAGGTTGAGATTGACATTCGTCCTTTCCTCTATTATTAAGTTGAGTTTGAAGATTTAATACTTTTCTATGAATGTTGTTGACTCTTCTCCATAGCATGGATATATTGAAAAGCAAGTCGTTGGGAACGGAAGAGTCCTTGCTCTCTAGTGTCTCAAGTCTTTGAGTAATGCTTTTTAGATTCTTGTCGACGTTTTCGTTCACAGACGGCAGATACTGTGTTTTTTCGCTCGAGACGTCTGATTGAAGTATATGAACATCTCCAATAAAGATGCTCGATTTCGGTCCATTAGTGCGTAGATATATATTTTTGTCTTTTGCTGGTTCTAGAATTAAATCACCATCTGAAGTTTTAATTTTTGGGCGGTCCTCGTAGATTTCACACTCAACACGAACAAAACAAAGCACGGCTAACAAGAAGAGCCACTTAACGAATGTACCGGACATGGCCCATGTGTTCACGTTTACTGTTGCTTACAGACTGGTGTAACGGTGCTTCGACTGACGATTGTGATATTTATATAGGCAATCGATTATCAAAAGGGGCGTACTGCGAGACGCCCCCAGGGATAACATTTGTTTGTTGACGGTTAACGCTTTCGGGCCATCTGGTGATGATACATCACATTGCATGCATTTTCCAGAATAATAAAAGATAAGCTGCTGTATCAAATAACATAGTACGAGTAGGGAATAGATATTTATCTAGGTACTTATACATATATATACCGTACCGAATACCGTTTTTTTTTTGCTATAAAGACGGTTGGAAATATCTTAACCTGGTCCGATCCTGATTTTCACAAGAAAGCAAACAAACCATGCTCGTAAAATACTATAAGGAGGTACTAACATTACAAACTCCAGTGTGCAAACAAACTCGTTCGGTAAGAACTCGTTGTTTTTGGATCCTTTCCGAAGCTTTCGACGACGACCGCGCGAAACTACGAATTTACGTGTGATAGAGTGATCGTTATTTTATTATATTATAGTACCTATATATTTATTTACTTTTTGCTGTAGTAATTATTATTTTTTGTTGCCTGCTCAGATCAAATAAAAGTTAAGATGGAACTTTGCGAACAAAGAAGTGAGGCCGGCTAAAACTACGCCTTGCCGTGTACAACACATGTATTAGTTAACTACCCCTTATCTTGTCAGTCGAGCTTTCGATAGCTCGATAGCTCGACTGACAAGATAAGGCGTAGTTTCGGTATACGCGTGTACGTGTGTGTTGTACGGACGGCTACGCATCAAGCTATACAAAACCAGTTTACGCTGGCCTCTTATTGTATAGAAAGCCTTTACAGTGCGAGATCAGCTTAAAATGGCAAGGCGTAGTTTTAGCCGGCCTCACTTCTTTGTTCGCAAAGGTCCATCTTAATTTTTTATTTGATCTGAGGTTGCCTGAAATAAATAAATTGTATATAAATCATAATATATGCAAAGAAAAACAAACAACATTGTAACAGGTACAAAAGTTTATTTCAAAAATCTCACAATCAGTCAGTTTTAAATTTTATAAGAATCAAAATTATAATTAAACTATTGAATCAGTTAAGTAGATCTATAATATTTTTACATAAAACTAAATGCAAATATAAAATGGCAACTGCAAATAATCACAAATATTTTCCTTCTACAATACAATTAATAAGTAGGTTACTCACGTTCACTTATTTTGTTGTACACACGGCTACAGGTCAACCCATACAAATCTTGTTTAAGCTGATCTCGCATTGAAGAGGCTTCCCATACAATAAGACGCCAGCGTAAACTGGTTATGTATAGCTTGATGTGTAGCAGACTGCGTTATTCTGTAATTATTATTACCTACGCATAGAATATGCATAAAACTTTTTTATTTCAATAAAATGACAGTGATAATGTGCTATAAAATTACTAGTTACATAAAATAGGTAGTTCGTGGTCTGAAATCACGTATACTTAGCAAAAACTTCAACAACATATAACTAGATATGCATTAACAATGTTTAAACTGGTGTTTTTATATAATTATAGTACTTAGTACATAGCTTTACATTATGTACTCATTGTATTATTGATAATGATGATTGAGTCTTATTTTTTCTGAATTTCTGAGTGAAGGGACGATAATAGGCATGATGACAGTAATTAAAAACTACTAAAATACTATATTTATTGAATAAAACTTGAAGCTTTGAATATAAAATACGCATTGTTTTTTTTATTATAAGTGTAATTAATATTTATTTTTATAAAATAAAACTACAAAATAAGGCAATCCGCCATGATATCTTGAACACCAATCAGAGCGCATGACGTCACGCTTGAGTAAACGCATACGCAACACGCACGAACATCTTGTGTTTTTATTATTTTTGTTTAAATACCGAGTACTATTTGAGTGTGAATATTATTAATTCGAATATAAAATAACACGAATCATGGATCAAGGATTTACTAAGGCAAACAGCGCTAATTTGCCTAGAATCGACATAATAATGCTGGGAGAGTTTTTGTCATCAAATAAAGACTTTTGTTCAGCAGAATTTAGAAATGTTAAAACTTCTATGTAAGTATATTAATAATAATTAAATAATTATTCCATATGATTATCCATATCATTAGGTAACTGAAATATGAATAAAATACGTAATACCTACATATCAAAGCAATGAGAGATGAAACCTAACCTCGAAATAGATTGTTTATATTTTTACATTTAGACCTCGTACAAAATATTATTACCAAATACTACCTATATACTAGAATCTGCAAAAGTATGTAAAAACTTACGTCAAAGTGATCTTCACAAAAATAAAGGTGAGTACTGGGCAATATTCCTTTTGAATCTCGCCTTGCAAGTTTAAGCCCCTTGTTTCGTATTGTTTTATTTTGAGGAACGAACACAAATAGCTTATTAGGTGTTTTTATGGATGTATTCTCACACTGGGGGACCCCACACCACCTATACACTTTCGAATTCATATTTAATAACACAAAATAAATAAATTCTTGCACGAGCGCAGCGCGTTTACGTTTTGATTACTCAAACGTGACGTCACAAGCGACGCCATGACACTAACAAGCGTTTTAGGGGGAAATTTAAATAATTATTTTAAAATTGCATTTTTTTCCTACTAAACTTTTAATTTCTGCAGAAATATCTTATTCATTGTAAATAATATATATTTCTGGACATTATAGGTCCATTTTTCAATAATTGTCATCATGCCTATTGTATGCATTCACTCCTGATTCAAGCACTACACGGTCAAAGCAAAAGAAAATCTAACGTAAAAACTAGTTGTATTTAAATGCATTTTTGTAAGGGTTCTCATAGCTAAAGCTAGATCAGCGCAGTTGTCTTAGTCACGCGCCCCCGTGGCTAAGTTATAACTGCGCTGATCAACAGATCTGCAAGGTTACTGCAAGGTTATCATACAAACACTTATTACAATCGTTGTTGGTAGTGAGAAGCCCAAAAAGCCTGACAACCAGTGTAATAAAGTTTAGAATATCGATGTTGCGCAGAAATTGGGCTGCGAAGGTCTGAAAATAAACGAGTTTTACAATATAGGGCAATATTTGAACGGGTCTTTTGATGAAAGAGCAATAGCAGCTTTGAAATGACGGCACGCATACATCAGTCATCGTGTAGCTCAACCATTATTTAGGGAGCGCAACGAGCCGTCGCACGAAGATAGCAAGACATTTACGTAGGACATGATATACTGGATTTGTATAGCTGGATGTGTAGCTGTGTCCGGAGTACATAAGGGCCTGTGCACACCATGTTTTTTAAACGCGCCGTCGATGCGCGGTACTCATCACGCCTGTATTCCCCGAAGGGTTAGGCAGAGGCCTACTAATGTACACCCACGTTTCGCCGGTATATTTAGGTCCCATGTAATGAGTGCGACCCTATTGCCATTAACCGTGCACCAAACTCCGAGCTGCCAGAGAATTTCATGGAAAATCTCAATAACACTTTGCTCGACCTGAATCGAACCCAAGACCTCTAGCGTCAATCGCGCTTGGGATCTCTAGACTGACAAGGCAGTCTAACTAATTATTAACAAAGTAACCTACGTAAAGTGAAGTTCTATCACAATTATACGTGTTCACGACAAACTAACGTGGGCGACGGCGGGGCATGCAGTGCTTGAGGGAGGAGAGGCTCGGGCATCATCGACGGTCAGCTGTCGCGCTTCGTGACGCGCCGCCACATACAACTCACTCGGCCAGCGACTACGGTCCGAAACATTTGTACGCGTCGCGCGATTTACCTTGTTATTTTATTGTATTATAATAGTATCAAGTCCACTAAAGTTTCATTTATACAGTCCAGGAATTCCCTTACACACTATACGAAGTGCTTCGTCCGAAGAGATAAGTAACACCCTCCTAATCCTAATTACATAGACAGCAGGGCTTGACGCGGGATCAGAGTAAAAAGTAAAAAACTATAGATCCTTTCCTCAACTACAATTGTAGTTGAGGAAAGGATAGATACTACATGTTCGTACCGTTTGGTGACCTGGTGCCTGGTGACGCTCTTGGTCACATTGACAAATGGTCAGAAAACAATAAAGCGAATCTCTAATATTAACCTTAAAGCATATATTTATATGACTGCCTCGTTGGTCTAGTGGTCCCGATCGCGACTGCTACGCTAGAGGTCTTGGGTTCGATCCCCAGGTCGAGCAAAGTGTTATTGAGTTTTTCTATGAAATTCTCAGTAGCAGCTCGGAGTCTGGATTTGTGCCCGGTGAGTGGCAATAGGCTCGCCCCCTATTACATGGGACCCAAACATACCGGCGAACTGTGGGTGTACATTAAGTACACCTCTGCCTAACCCTTCGGGGAATACAGGCGTGATGGTATGTCATATATTTATAATTTTTTTAACACAGTACAATACTTAATTGAAGATGTTAAACATCTTAGCCCCGATATCATTTGGACAATATTTTTTTTACATAATATATGTGTATTTACCACAGCACAACAAATTAAAATGGTGGCCGCTGGAAAAAAAAAATAATGCCACTAGTCCATACAAAGTTACCCAAACCCCCTTGCTATCTGTATCATTATTTTATTTTCACTTCAGTAGCTCAAACATGTAGGTTTTGCTGCCTGAAAGCAAAATGCAATTTTGCTCACTGAGTGAGACAAAGTAACGTTTTAATTATTTTTTTTCGGAAAGCCGCGAATATCTTATTCAGCCTTGGGTTAATCATACAATTCGAAACATTCACACTCTATCTCTTTCCCGTGATTAAAAAGAGAGAGAGACAAAGACCAGCCCTTTCGAAATTCCGATTTTGAATTCGACCTCAAAGACAAACACGTTCGGAATTTCGTACTAACTAAAGAAATTTTGCAAAAAGAAAATTATGTCTTTTAATGTAATTTATTTAATTTTTAACTTATTGTTGTATTTAAAAGAAAATAGGTATTTACTGCAAATAAAACTGATATTTAACCTGTAAATATTTATTATCTCCTAAAGTGTTCTCGCTGCTGAAGTGAAAAGTTATATGTGAGATAGCACGAGGCAAAGTTTTTTTGCATCTCGCGCCTTTGAATCCCTCGCCACACTCAGGATTCAACTTTAGAATCATCAATGGTTGAATCCTTCGCTTGCTCAGGATTCAAAATCAGCACTCGCAGCAAAAAACTACTTTGCTCTCTTGTTGCACAAATAACTATTGTTTACCAGTAGCACTAGTCCGATAAACTCATACAGATTGAATAACCCTTAATAAGCAGAGGGTTCAAATTTGTTTATTTTTAGGGTGGGTCAGGTAACAGCAACCTAGTGTACACTGAAAATTAAAAGGTCAGATAATATTCGTACACCCATAATAAATAAACGAATTTATGAATTATGGAAATATCTTTTTACATTTCAATAACTTATAGGTAAGATATATCTTTATATTATTTCTAATTTATCATCAAGATATTCTTTGAATCTTGCCTCCCAGAGCCGCAAAGACCACTTTAGGTCGGTGAGTTATAGAGGGTATGTTGTAGAGATAAATTACAGTTATTCTGCGATGACCTTAATGACGAACAATAATATCGAGACTCTTACCGATGAAGAAATATTAAGAAGTGTCAATGAACAGGGCAGTGAAACATTTTTTCCGAACGCCCTTGGTGGTAAAGGAAAAACCTTTTTGCCTTGATAATACTAGCTGAAGGGCGAAGACAAAGAAGAATGAAAGATTGCACTAGCTGTTGCCTCTTCGGGGATTGCTGCCACTTTACTCCCTGGAGGTAAAACTGCCCACACTGTTTAAGATACTCTTCGACCTGGATACAGGCGCAGAGTGCAGCCTAATCGTTTGTAACAAGTGTACGCCGCCGCCGGCGCAAAAGAAGGCCTTAGAAGACGTCAATTGCACTCTGTAAGACATCCGACGAAACGATCACATCATGGGAAGGATTACTGTTTCCTTTTGGGTATTTTTTTTGACTCTATCCGTTATGACCCGAGGAACTAGAGTTGATGAGGTGAGCGCATGTCTCAAATGCTTCGTGCTCTGGCCCCGGGTATAGAAATTGAGTCTGATGTGGAACATGAGGACTCGCTTAGGTGGAAACCTCCACCCACAAGAAATTATGGACGTTTTTTTTAAAATCGACGTAGGTTCATTTCTCGAATCGAATGAGTTAGTAACTCTACTAAGATTGTTGCTTCGGTAGAGGTAATCATTCATTTCGTTTATAGAGGTTTATCTGAAGTATTTTATTTTTTTCATTCTTCGATTAAATTTTTATCCTATTTTAATTTTAACGCGTGCAGTATCTCCTGAGCATATGTTTCGCTATTATGACCATAAGCAAGTTGAGTTGGTCAGACACTTCGAGGCACCGGTGTCGTCCTCAGGAAAATTTGTTTTTCACACGGCAACTATTATATATTGTGTTGCTTGCACAGACAATTTGTTTATGATAGCTCCTATGGGTGGAATATGAAATGATTTTTTGCACAAAAATAAGCGCTGTTTATCTACCTGTTCCACATTCATTTTATTGAGTTTTAATTCGCAACTGTTTCTGAAAAAATAGATACCTACTTGATTCTAAATTCCACGAGTATAAAGTGGCGATTATGAAAAGTTTTTTATGAACAAATGATTTTTCCAAACAATTATTGGTATTTTCTTCTAGCAAAGGCCGCATTGATTAGCCTAATGTCATACAGATGAAAATAAAGTTGAAATCGATACCTTTAGTAGATTCGAAAGTTGATGAGATCGTCTATACGTTATATGTAGCTTAATAAACTAATTTATTGTGTTTTGTGTATGAAGCAGTTTAATGGTAATCATGATTTCGGATGTTTCTATAAGAAAGATGATCAATTCCATAGAATTTTTAAAGTTAACAAATCTATGATAACATTATAAAGAGGCAGACACATAACATACCATCACGCCAGTATTCCCCGAAGGGTTAGGCAGAGGTGTACTAATGTCCACCCACATTTCGCCAGTATGTTTAGGTCCCATGTAATAGGGGGCGAGCCTATTGCCATTAACCGGGCACAAATCCAGATTTCGAGCTGCTACTGGGAATTACATAGAAAAACCCAATAACGCTATGCTTGACCTGGGAATCGAACCCGGGACCTCTAACGTAGCAGTTGCGCTTGGGACCACTAGACTAAAGAGGCAGGCAGGCAGAGTTTGTTGAAAAAATATGTTAGTATAGCCTGTTTATTGAGGAAGGCTTATAAGTTGTACTATACGTAATACAATAAATGGGAACATCACTCCAAAACTACTGGACGAATTTGTATGAAACTTGGTACACAGTTTATTTAGGTACGTGAATTAACACATAAGATGGCAATTTTTCCCTACAACGTGGACGAAGTCGCGGGCAGAAGCAAGTAATTAATAAAGTTTTTCAACGGTGTTTGTGTCGTGTTTGGTCGCTGGGGTCTCATCCCATACATTTAGCCATTGTAGGGGAAGGTGGGGTAAGACGGGGCCCCTAAGGAATTTCATAAATAAAACCTCCGTTTTTGATTGCACAATGTAGGAACTTTTACTAAGAAAATAATCAATCTTTCTTCCTTTAATTTATGATCAGTCAAAACAATAAAATCATATTCTTCTCATAGAATTAACAACTTAAAAAAAACACTCGAATTTCCCATCTTGCCCCACCTATAGGGCAAGACGGGGTACCACCTTGGGTAAGATGGGGTATAGAATATTAAATCGTCGATATCTTGACAAACTGGGCATATATGGACAGCATCGTCATCATTGTCTTCAACTCCTGCACAGGCATAATGCGCCCACTTGCTGCAATTCTGGCAAGTGATCTATCCTTCAGAAGACTCGGAATACAAGCCGTGGCAGTACAGACATTCTGTATCTTCGTCATCTGATGTCTGAGCCTACAGCTTTCTTGGTTCTTTTTGATCTTTTATTTGTTTTTATCCGTTTCTTTTTGTTTGCTGGTTAATTTATAACCTTTTATCCATCCGGAATTTCTTGAATAGCTAAGTTCATTTTTTCTTCACTCCATCCCAACTCCGTCTTGCCCGCAAGTAGGTACCCCATCTTTCCCAAACTGGACTCACAAAAAGTATTACATTTTTTGAAGTTAAAAATCAAAGCAAGCCGGAACGAATTAATGAGTTTAGAATAGTAAAATAAACAAACATCAATAAAAAAATATGTCACACATCTTGTATACCATACATTATGAATAGTCATGCATTTAATAAACGTCAAATATTAGATAAAAAATACTTATCATGTAAAAATAAAGAAAAATACTTATCATATCACAACGTGTACACATTCGACCAAATTTTTTTTGCCACATACCACTTCAGTTAAATACTGTCAGATGGCGTTAAAATGAGTTTTCTAGCGACATTGCATCGTCTATGCAATATATGTAATATAGCAATATATGCAATATGCAATATAGCGAGGTAAGATTTACCTCGCTACCCCGTCTTACCCCACCTTCCCCTAGATGTTGGAATTTTGTTTGTATATGATGGACTTGTCTAACAAACCACGATCACCAATCGTGCTACCAAGCGAGTGTTGCTATTTATCTTTGGTTCGCTGTAGAGATCTTTAGGTTATGAAATCAATATTGTGCTGGGAAATCAAAACAACAGCAGGTTGATAATAAACAGTTTTAATAAATCATTTTACAATAATAATAATAGTTTATTTTAAAAAAATAAGAAAACATTGCACTGTTAACGTTGTACGGCGGCCGGCACATCAAGTTATCACAAGATGACACATTTCTCAGTCGATTTTGAACGAACTTAATCGTAAACATGCTTATGTTTTATTAAATATTGCGAAATGTTCACAAATATATGAATTTTACTAATTAAATCGTAAACAATTTAAGTTTAAAATCATTCGGAGAAATTTGACAGTTTTGTATAACCTGAAGTGCAGGCGACTGTAAGTACCTACATTTAAATTAATTAGATTCTAGGCACAGTAAATTATAGAATTTTATCCCTTAAAATAGGTCAAACCTGTATCATAGGAAATAGGGTTCAGCTGTATGGTTGAATAATAATTTCATCTTAATTTTTATTTCGTATCCTGTGTCAATGTTGTAAACTATATTTTCCGCCCACGGTTTCGCCGGCGTGGTTCTCAGCTTTTCTGCATTTAAATGTGTCCCGTTTTTGCAACATTTTTCATTAATGCTCCGCTCCTATTGGTCTTAGCGTGATGAAGGCCTGTAGCCTTCCTCGATAAATGGGCTATCCAACATAGAAAGAATTTTTCAAATCGGACCCGTAGTTCCTGAGATTAGCGCGTTCAAGTAAACAAACCAACAAACAAACTCTTCAGCTTTATAATATTAATAAGTGTAGATTCTATATTTTATGTTTAAAATTTAAATACAGAAAAAAATACGTGATATATGTTACTAAGTTCACTGTTGTCAGGTAGTCCTATTGTAGTAACCATGGAGCGATTTAATGCTTTATTTACAGTGTCTGTTTAAGTAAAGTTGACTGTATGAATTCACTTTCGAATAAAATTATCATAAACGAAATGTTATCTTTATGTGTAGGGTTTCCAATTTATTTGATAGTGAATTTATTCAGTCAACTTATTAATATAAAGCAGCCCCCAAGCTAAACTTTTTACCCTAAAGAAAGTGGAAATCGATAACATCAAATCGCTCACATTGCAGTATTATGAATTTTATTTATTTATTTATTTATTTCGGAGTACACCTCCATAGGTTGTTAGTACAGCTTATAACTATGTTAGTATTTCTATTTCTAATTTACTTGTTATTAAAAATTGCTCTTGAAGCATGTATGGAGCTCCAGTGCTTTACAATTGGGCATTCAATTCTATCCAATATTGTTCTTAAGAGGCTGTTATCGCTGCCCCGCACACGGTACATCAGGGAGGCCACCCTTTTGCGCACTATCGCTCTAAAGCAGTCTATATTAGCCTCGCTAAACATTCCTGATGCACTACAGAACCTAGGCAGCTGCAACAGCATCCTAAGACCATTATTGTATAGGATTCGCAGGGCATTGAACGATTTGAGCGAATAACGGACCCACAGGCTGCAGGTACAAAATGCTTTGAAAAGAGCTATTTTGACCCCATCTGTACACCTTGCAAACCTGCGCGCCAGCATATTGCATCTCATCGCCAATGCCCTACGCTCCCGCTCAATGTCTAGGTCATCCGAAAGGTCCTCGGTGACCCATTGCCCCAAGTACTTAAATTTAGTGACTCTATTTAAGGGTACGCCGCCAAGTTTGACCGGTGGAACGGTTTTGGGCAATTTGTTTCCCGCCTTAAAAACTAGGAGCTCACTCTTCCCACAGTTATATCTGAGGCCATGCGCCAAAGCGTACCTCTCGCATATGCCCACAAGCACATTAAGGGCCTTAACAGATGGGCTCAGCAGTACCATATCGTCAGCGTAGCTTATGTTGTTTACACATATACCGTCTATTGAGCAACCGACTCCGGCACTGCTGAGCTCCTCTATTAGGCCATTCATGTACAGGTTGAAGAGACGAGGTGAAGTCAGGCCCCCCTGTCTCACCCCGCACCTCAACCTGTACTCCGTCGAGCATGCGCCCGCCCACTTGACATGATTTGATTGGTGGCCGTACCAAAATTCCAATATGCGTATCATATCCTTAGGTGTACTAGTTTCCCCCTGAGTTTATCCCATAGTATGTTGTACTGGACTAGGTCAAATGCCTTCGACAAGTCCAGAAAACAGGCATATATTGGTGTTTTTCGTGTAATATAGTACTGAACGGTATGCTTGAGCCGCAGTATCGCAGTTTCTGTCGATTGCCCGGCTCTGAACCCAAACTGGGCCTCGTGCAGATTTATGTGCTTACTGAGGCGACAATCAAGCAAACCGTCCAGCACCTTCACAATCACCGTAGCCAATGAGATCGGTCTGTAGTTGTTCTTGGCGGAGGCAACGCCCGTCTTATTTTTAACAATTGGTACAACTACGGTCTGCATAAGTTCATGGGGCAAATAAGCATGACTCATACATAGGTTAAAAAACATGGTTAGTACCCTCGGCAGATATACACCTGCATACTGCAAGTGCTCAATACTAAGGTCGTCATGGCCCGGCGATTTACACCTGGTCATATTTTTAATAAAATGGGCAACTTCCTTTGTTGTAAATCTGACTCGCTCATCACCATCATCCCCAGCACTGAACACTTGATCACTACATATTAGCGGGGAAGACACTTTAAAATGTTCCTTGAAGAGGTCAGCAATGCGATGGGGCTCACTCTCCCCCTCAACGGTTGCAGGAAAACACGAACCAGTAATAACACCTGACTTCCGTATTATATTTAAGATCCATTCAACTATAAAGTAGCGCCAGATAGGTTTACACAATACCTATAAACTCAGCTACCCATCCCGTGCCCCCATTATTCATGGTGGTAACGAACACTACCTTCACAAAGTTGTCATCGCTCGTGTAGTCAGCCGGCGTCTCCTCACAGAACGTTCTCACCAGTGCACCCTTACTGTCCACTAGCTGGACATAATTCTGGTCGCAAGTGATTCCTAAGTCGAACACAGAGAAATGCAGCAGCAGACGAGTACCCACGAGAGTCTCGAGCTCCCACTCGCAAGTCGACTTCTGTCTATAAGTGTTAGGATATAGGGGACTGGTGATCTTACCAACGACGCTTTGTAGTTTTCCACCGCATCCGGGACCTTTATTTGTTACGATGTAATTCAAGTCAAATGTTACACGATCATTATTGCTTACATGATTGTACAACAACATATATCTACCAGTCGAGAACACAGGGTTATTGTTTTCATATTCTGTATGTATTCTGATAAGTTTTTTCGCGCTTGTGTTATTGCCGTCGAAAATGTCGAGATAACAGTCTTGATTCCAGTAATCTGGGATAGCGTTTAGGAAATACGCAGATATCGTGTAGTTTTCTGGAGCAGTGATCAAGGTGTAGCAGTCTTCGACGGAAAGAGGATCCGAATAGCTTCCGTACGAAGATTGTATTCGACCATATCGCTCCGAATAATTGCGACCACAAAATCCTACAAAAACTGCTTCTATTTCTACACCTTTATATACCTTAGAATCTGTTTCGGAAGATGTAACCAAGTTTATAGACGTAGTTCCGTACACATACAAGTCCATAGATTCTTTACGTCCGCATATCTCGAATCGATCGGGAAAGTGTAAAGAGCTATCGTAAAAGAAAGAACGACTGAAACTAAACTCGTCTACTTGCTTGTTCAAGATAAAATCTTTTCCGACCGTCTTATTAGGCTGTGATGGGTTACTAACTATAATTACTTTATCTGTATTACAGCGGTTCGCGTCCGCCCCCTCGACAACAGGGGGGCGCAAGTCTAAATTAACTAACGAGATACGAAGTAAATTATAGGGATCATTACTGGCATCCAAGTGATAAACACAATGCAGACCTCGAGGAATAGATCCCAAATCAAAACCGGGAGACTTAAATCTCTGCGGCGTGTAGCTTACCGATATGATTGAATGGCCACATTGTGACGGTATCACTGTCAATTTAGCTTCGAAACCCTGACTTCCTAACTCGCCGTCCGAAGCCAGTCTAACACTCATCAAATTTCCGGAGGAAGTTAACTGCGGAGGCAAGCTATGGCCGCAATAAGTGCCTATAACTAGGCTATTAGGATTGAAACCATCTTTTATTTCAACGAAGTCGCAATCGCATTTGCTGTATCCTATTGCAGTTTGGTTGTTTACATTTTGACAAGGAGACACGTGGAAAGAAGTGAAATCTATTTTAATTACCGTGTCAGGTGGCGAAACAATTGACCAATAACAGTCCAAGAAATTTTCGTAAACTGCATGACCCATGAGAGGAGATTTCAAAATATGCGATGTAGCGGTCGTTAAATTAATAAGTCCACCACATTGAGCCGCTTCGGAATAGCTAAAGTAAACTTGTACTTTGAAGCCTGTGTAGCTCACACTAGAATCTGATACGAACTGTAACAGTGCTGTGTTTTCTTTACTTCTAAGTACTGTTGTAGAATTAATGTGACCGCACAATAAAGCCAAACGTTTATCTGGATCTATTTTCAGGCCGTCATATATAGCTACAAAATCATTGTAACATTCACTACTGCTTTCTAAGTCAATATAAAGGAATTTAAGTATTACTATCTTATTAAGTGGTGCTTCAATAAACCACGTGCAATTTGAATTTGTGTCGTAATTTTCAGTAGGGGATGGTGATAGTACAGTGCTTTCGTTTACTCTGCCCCCACATTGAAATATTGAATAAGATATCCTAAAACCTTTTCTTTGAATATATCTATCAGATTTAAATGACAAAGATATTTTTTCAGATTGAGTTGTGGTAGGTGGTATTTCGCTTCCACAATAAACTTGATATAGATAGGAATGGTCGGTTTGAGCACTAAGTGTCAGATTATCAGACAAACAATCTGGGGAAGAGCCTTCCAGTTCAAAGTCAAGGAACTTAAGTAAAACTTTTTCATTCGGAGCAGATATTTCATAAGAGCATCTCATACTGGGAGAGTAATGATATGGGAAACCTGGACTGTATAATATTTGTTCTTTCTCAGTAGCTATATAGTTGCCTCCGCAAATAGGAGACCATTCAGCTTTAAAACCGTCGAGGTTTGTTTCCGCATCGGTCCGTAAGACAACTTTCATACGGTTATAAGTGGAGTTGTACGGAGGTGGTGCTTGTCGTCCACAAACTCTTGCTATCTCCGTGTAATCATCGTGCTTCCAGTCATAAATAATGACGGCATCTTTGGTACAATTTATTCGATCTTCAATCACGAATCTTCCTACAAATTTAAGAGATACCCTAAAACCTATGTCAGCTGTTATCTCCCAGGCGCACTCTTGGTTAGGTGAATAATTTTTAGGATAATGTGGTGATGTAAAAGTTCTTAGATACGAACTAAGGACTCCGCCACATTGATCGGTCACAGATCGGGCCATAAGCTTTATGTTTGTATTATTTTTCACATTTGTATGATACTGAATGTACAATTGTCTAAAATGTGTAAGCAATGGGCCGTCTAACATTTTATCTTTACAATATTCTCCTATATATGGAATGATTTGCCTCAAACTAGAACTTATTTTTAAATATTCATCATTACAATCCAACAAAAACGAACCTTCCATTTTCATTTCGATCCTATTGTTGCTAGGAACATTAAGAATCCAAGCGCAATCTACAGTGTCATTGTAAAAGTCAGGTATGTTTAAAATATTTACAGGATTTTCTCCTACCTGAATAACTCCGCCACATGGTTGCGCTTTCCAGTCTAAGTGGAAGTTGAATGAAGCACGTTTACTTTTTGTTGCAGTTATATCAAATACCAGTGATGGTATTCTTAAAGACACTTCGGTGTTACCGCAAATGTCCAATTTGTAGAAATTGGTCGTCGTAATAATTACTTTAGGGTCAAAGAATCGACATTTTGTTCTAGTTACCGACGAATTCGCTGTGGCAGTTAAAAATATAGAGTTATAAGTGAGATTTGTAATAAGATTATTATCATTATTTATTCGACTGTTAAAGTGCCATTTACAAGTATATGAACGATTAAGCTCTGGAGAAACGAGTTCCTGGCTCATGCCAAATAGGTCACCGCCGCACAAAGCTTCTTCATCAGAGCTAAACTTAGCTTTAAACCGATGCAAATTGGCTATACGATTTAGCCACACATAAAGTGCTAATGTGTTTCCAGAAGATTCAAAGATTGTAGTTCCAGGAATGTAGTCGTCGCTTGGTATTCTTTGTATCAGAGCATTAAAAGCCATATCATTAGAAATACCTATCGTTTGTTTTTGTGCGTCCATATCTATTAGCTCTAATCGTACTCTTCGAGATTTATCTGGTACTTCAATTAGCCAATGGCAGTACCTTAATGTGGTATCTTGAGGGTAACTTGGAGATGTCAAGAAACCTTCACCAGCTGTTATTATACCACCACATATAGGTCGCGAAGAATTAAAGCTGATTCGAAATCCTCTCTTAGAAGACATCTGTTCCCATGTATCGGGCTTACCTATATACAGTTTAATACTAAATTGATTCCCTGATGTTTCAACGGCTGATTCAAAATTATCATCATAACATATTTTTTTCAGTACGGTGATAGAATTATTGGTGGGTACAGCTTCTTCAATTGAAATTTTTGTTGCACATTGTGACTCAGATTGAGGTAATTCAATGTCTTCAGGTTTAATTAAAAACACATGTCCCGGTGGTCCTATGATGTGCCACTCGCAAACTGTGCCGTAAGGGAGTACTTGCATATTTGGGTATCCTGGTGATATCACTTCACCAGTATTGGAAATAATAGTTCCACCGCATGTGTCTATAGACACATTGGCTTTGAACCCATTTCGCGGTTCTGACAGTTGTGATACATATTTAATATACATTGTGTTACTACTACTCTTAATGGACCCAGGTCTCTCACTACAGTAACGACCTTTTAACGGTGAAAATTTTGAAGACCCGTCTCGAATTTCAACTACTTCAGTTCCACAATCATCGATGTCGTCTAGATCAAATCTATCAATAAAATCTATTCTTAGAATTTCGCCTGGCGGACCAGCAAATACCCATTCGCATTCTGAATACGGAACTGGTACTGATGGATAATTTGGTGACGTAATTATTTCCCAACTATGGTCAGATGTGAGTGATGAAGTTAAGCCACATTCATAATTTTTCTCCTCGTAATGAATTTTAAATGTTTGATATATATATGACCCTTTTGTATAACTCACAAACAAAGAATTACTAGAAGTAATTATATCTGTTTTAATTTCGTGTTCATAACCGCAATATTTTCCACTAGCTAGTAGCGGTGCCTCTGCCGAATCACCGTTTCGTAAAATCACGTAAGTTGAACACTCATCATTCTTATTTGTTATATTAAAATAAGTGAAATCTAATTTGATTGTCCTTCCGGGACGCACTTTAACCGTCCAGTCGCATTTAAGTTTAGACATGGATCGATATCCAGTTTGTACTTCCGACCAAACCGGATTGACTTCTCCGGACAAACCAGTCATGAAACCGCCGCACTTAGAAGTGACTTGAGCTAGAAATCCTTTCCTGGTAATGGAAGAATCCGTCTTGAACTTTATTTTCGTGTAAGTCGATGATTTAAACACAACATTTGCAGATTCTGATGTACATATATTTTCATTAACGGGTTTCCAATTGCCAAGAGAGTCGGAGGAATAAATTGAAACTGTGTCTGCAAAACAAGCATGAGTTTCTTCAATATCGAAGTCTGAGAAATGTAAGCTTAAGTGACTTCCTATTTGTGATCTGTACACCCATTCACAATTTAAATTATCTGTGTAATCGTCTGGGTAATTCGGTGACTTCAAAGTGATTGTATGACCCGGTAGAACCATTTGAGTCTCATTGGTGCCACAGTTAATATATTCATCCGTTTCCGATTCCGGGTATGCAGACGGCTTTGTCCATCTTATATGAAACATGGAACCCGTATTTGATTCATCCAAAGTTAGTACTATGTAGACTACACTGGAGGAGGATTGAATATTTCTTGGGTCAACCAGTACTCCGTTTAATTCCGCTAAAATTGGTGCAGTTGAATCATACCCATCATAAATAGTTAATTTATTATAGTTTGTTTCACTATGCGAATAGATTTCCAACACGTCAATTGTTATAGATAAAGTTTCCGAACCGGAAGCTAACACACGCCAAGTGTATTCGCCAGAACCTAAGTATCGAATCGGATACAGCGGTGAAGATATCTCTCCGCTATTCAGTCCTTGAATATCGTTTTCACGTTGATATCCATAATGTAAGAGAAAACCTCGTCCACTCGTTTTAGAATTACTATGAAACTTAATATATATTTGAGATGCTGTGCTATGATTTGTTGGCATTTCGTC
Source organism: Subacronicta megacephala (assembly GCA_958496365.1). Lineage (NCBI taxonomy): Eukaryota > Metazoa > Arthropoda > Insecta > Lepidoptera > Noctuidae > Subacronicta > Subacronicta megacephala. The sequence continues at coordinate 15,066,378 of OY292519.1, read as the reverse complement.
GCCACAATATACACCTAACAACCGACCTGCACCGTCACTTTCACGAACCTCTACGTAGTCTTCATTACAACCTTCGGATAATTCTAAATTAAATCGCTCAAAGAAGACGTATGCAGTGTTTCCAGGGGACGACTTTAGAAACCATTCACAATCAGAGTTCACTGGGTACGGGCCGGGATAGTTCGGAGAGGCAATAGTTCCTTCTTCTGATGTCAACTCACCTCCACAAGCGTTACTCAGAGGTGAATAGTGTGCTGAAAAAATTCCAGCTATTCTACCGGTGTAGCTGCCGAATTCGAGGGTCAGGGCGCCGCCGTGACTGACTATCATAGGTGGAACTTTGCGGCCACAATATTCACCGATTAATGGCGCATTTACGTCATTTCCATCAAGAACACGTAGGAAAGACGATGGGCAGTTTCGGTTTGTAATGACATCATTATCTTTTGGCAACGACATGAGTGTTAAAGTTAAATATATCTTTTGGTCTAGTGAGTTTGCAAGGATAGTCCAAATACAACTATTATTCATATGACGGACAAAGTTTTCACTCGTTATGATACCCTCACTTGACGCCTTTATAACAGCACCACACGTCACAGTAAAGTTGGCTTTAAAGCCTTTGGCGGTCCCATACTCATCTGTCTGGAACTGTACAACCATTCTATTAAATGTGCTAATAATTTGTGTTTTATTTGAATTTGGGCAAATACGGTATGTGTAATTCGAAGAGGGTGTATAGCTATCGGTGTCATAAATTTTAATACTATCACCACAAGCACGCTCATTTACATCTCTGTAGCCAGAAATTGAATATAGATCAAGATCAATGATATTCAGTTCAATGCGATGGAATGCAGGGACATGAATATACCAAATACAATCTAATTTATTGTCGTAATTCTTCGGATAGTTTTTAGAGTGGATGAGCCCAGACCTAGATGTTATGGAACCTCCACATTTTGCTTTCGAAGAATGAAATTGGGAAGAAAAATGAACATCCCTGAGAGTAGACTGTTTCACAAAACGCACTAACATGAGATTACCATCAGACTGGACCGACACAGAGCCGCGATGGCAAATTGTTGTTAGTAGTGGAGCTAGTGTACTTGGACCGTTGTATACTTTAATAGCATCAATAGTACAATTAGGGGAATCGGTCATATAAACTTCAGTGAACATTATTGTGATACTTTTACCGATTTGAGTTTCAATAAGCCACTCACATTCAATTTCCCTGACATTAGTTTTACTCTTATCAATAAATACGGTACCCATACTCTTCTGAATGTGTCCTCCACACCCGTAACTTATCCATTCTAAGCGGAAACCGGTGCGAGGCATAAACATGCCTGAAGAAAATTTGATTTGTAAAGAATTACTCTTCGTACTAATGGCGAGTGGGGCGGAGCTTCCACAAAATTTACTAGAATAATTTGGTTCTGAAAACTCTTTTGTTTGTAAATAATCTAAGTTGCATTCATCACTGTACCTGTGAATTCTCATCCAATTTCTATACAAGCGGTTGGTCTTGTAAATGTCAAAGTGGGTAAACGTAACATTAATTTTATTGCCTTTGGGCACCTGAATATTCCATAAGCATTTTAAGTTCAACGGATAATTACCAGGATATCCTGGACTCTCAATTACTCCATATCTCCCAGTTATGTTATTATTACATATTGTCTGATAATTAATCATAAAACCTTTACCACCCTGGTATATATCAGATCTGAATTTAATGAGGATATAATTAGTCGATGATTCAATACCACTTAGTTGTGGTGTCATGTAACAATGTCTACCTAAAACATTTGCACTGGTGTCACGACCGTCATATATTTCAACATAATCATCCCTACAACTGTGGGATCGTTCAAGATCTAATGCTACGAATGTTATGTGAATTCGGGAACCTGCGCTAGTAACTATTCTATAAAAACATTCAGCGTTATCGTTGTAATCGTTTGGATAGTTTGGAGATGATATAGAGCCAAAAGGGCTCGTCAATGTTCCTCCGCATCCTGTTATTGTGCCATCCCATTCAATTTTGAAACCCGTCCCGGTTAAATAAAAATCAGAGTGAAAATGTAAGTGTAAAGCATTCGACAATGAGACAATTCGTTTTGATTGAAACATTCCACAGTACTGTCCAATCAATGGAGAATTTTCATTGCCCCCATTACGAACTTCTAAATAGTCTCCGAGATTACATTTGTCTCTTATAGGCCGTTCTAGATGGAACTGTGAAATGTTGAGCAATATTTGTTGGCCAACGGGCACCGAGATAATCCATGTACAATCACGATTGGGCGGGTACGACCCAGGCCATCCTGGGGAATATATGAAACCATGAGTTTTGATGTACGATCCGCCACAATGAGATTTTTCATCTAAAAATGTGTAAGATACAGAAAAGCCAGATGAACGAATACTCGTATCAGATTGAAATATAATCATGAGTCGGTTAGTGGGTATCGTCAAGGCGGGTGGCGCGTGAGAGCCACAAAACTTTCCCATTGTGTTTTTTTCATTATTGTCATCTATCTCTAATAGCTCCAAGTAATCGCTATTACAACTAGGCATATCCTCAATATCAAATCGGTTCCATGACAACTTTATGTGCATGCCTTCAGGGGCAACCAGCATCCACCTGCATGTCTGATCATTTTTGTATTTTGTGGCGTCGCCGGATGGGTGATTGATCAATCCAGTCGTAGCCCTGTGTATACCACCGCATTCTGTATCGATTGTAGTGTAGTTAGCATAGAATCCTGTGCCCGAAAGACTCATATCTGATTTAAATTTGATGTACATATAATTGAGTGTGGATGTCTGCACAGGTGGTGTGTGTGCTGCACCACCGCAGTACTTGCCAAGTAAAGTGGAGTTCTTGTCGTGGCCGTCTCTAATTTCAACGTTATCGTATCGGCAGTCGTAGTATCTGCTGTCTTCGATATCAAAATCTTGGAATGTCAACTGGATTGCTTTACCGGGATCCGTCCTTATAATATACACACATTCTTTATTTTCCGGGTAGCTGAATGGATAACCGGGTGATTTTATAATTCCACTATCACCTTCTATAGTTTTCTCGCATAAAGCTTCGTACGTTATTTTGAATCCGTCTGCGGGCATACTCCTATCTGTTTTAAATTTAAAATATAGTTCATTGGAGGATGATGTATATGACTTCGGGTAAACTGTTCCACAGAACTTTCCGACAAGTAGTGAATTTGATGATGGACCATCATAAATCTTTAAATAGTCATACCTACACCTAAACGACCGTTCCAGCTTAAACAATTTAAATTCAATCTTTATTTTAGTATCTAAGCTAGTTTTTATTTTATACTCGCACAGTAAATTGTTCAAGTACTTGCCATTATAAGTGGGAGATACGATTTCCCCTTTGTCCGTTGTGTAGTAGCCCCCGCAGCCTGGAATGCCTTCCACAGGCGCGTATGCTATTTGAAATCCATGACCCGAACCATAAGCGTCTGAGTGAAAGTGTATCAACATATCGGAGCTAGCTGACTGCACGGGCGCGGGTTGTGTCGAATTACAATACCTACTTATTAGCGGATCTGTCATATGTTCACCGTCATAAATTGCCAAATAGTCGAAACTACAGTTCGAATGCGATTCAATATCGAGAGCAAAGAAATGTAAGTTGATCCTTCTACCTAGCGTGGTCGTTAAGTGCCAGTAGCAATCGCGATTAGGGGGGTATGGTCCAGGTGAGCCTGGTGAGCTTATGTGACCATGGGTGGTGGCATCAACCTCACCCCCACACATTGGATTTATGCTCGTCCAGTGCAGTGCAAAACCGTCTTTAGCTACTGATTTGTCTGAATGGAACCAAAAATACAAGTTGTTGTGACTTGATACAATATTACCGCCCTTAGGATAATTATTTCCACAAAACCGACCAATGAGTTGACTAGAAGATTTTCGACCGTCATGAATTTGTAAGAAATCGTACAAACATTCTGGATTCGCTTCTAAATTAAATTTACTGAATGTGACATTTATAACTTTATCGGGAGCTGTGTGTATTACCCATGCGCATTGAGAATTATGACTATACGTTGTGTTAGTGAATGGATAAGCTATGCTTCCCTCTTCATTGTCTAAAACGCCACCACAAGATTTCGATCTTACCTGACACAAGGCGCCTGAGTATTGTGCTGTACACTCACAACGGAAGCCTCCTATCATGGTGTCGTCCGGTCTGCAGATTCCCCCGTTGTGGCAAGGATTCACAGCGCAGACATCGACGGGCGTGTCACAGTGAGCACCGCCATAGCCCTTGTGACAGATGCAAGTGTAGCCAGTCCGAAGAGGATGACATCGACCGTGACTGCCACAAGGATTGGATAGACAGCCATCAGTGTAGTTACTGCCAACGGTGGACACATAACAGCCGCTTATTCCAACTCCATCGCCATCCATTCCGTCCGGACATATACATTGTGCAGATTGCCCAGTTGGCGACGGATTTTCTATGCACTGCGCGGACGGGTGACATCCTCCGTGGCCGATACTGCACGTACCCCTCCAGGAACACGTAACTCCGTCTCCTTGATATCCGGGTGGACATGAACCACATATCCTAGACCCAATGGTATTGTGACATGATACCATGGGACTGCAGCCTCCGTTCGGAATAGTGGTGCATTCGTCAATATCGTGACAAGCGTAACCATCGCCTTCATAACCCGAAGGACACTGTCCGCATCGGAACGAGCCGGGAAGATTGATACAATCAACCTTGGGGTTGACAGAGCATCGGGGACCTTGATAGGATTCACATTCGTTGATATCTGTCAAGCATGCGACGCCAGTGCCGTTATTTGTCCATCCCTGGCGGCAAAGGCATTGAATGCCCTGCCTTGATTTCACCTCGACACAGGTTCCATGGCCGCACATTTCAAAATCACCTCCGGAACAATCTTTTGCCTTTCTCGTACAATGTAATCCGAACCAATCAGATTTGCACAAACACTCATACGATCCCGGCCTGTTGATGCAAGTAGCTCCATTTTGACACCCCAGATCAGTTCCAGCAAAGTTTCGACATTCGTTAACATCGATGTCACAATCCCTGCCTTCCCAATTTGGTGGGCACAGGCAATGATAACCACTCACTAAGTTGAGACATGTTCCACCATGCTCGCAAGGTTGAGATTGACATTCGTCCTTTCCTCTATTATTAAGTTGAGTTTGAAGATTTAATACTTTTCTATGAATGTTGTTGACTCTTCTCCATAGCATGGATATATTGAAAAGCAAGTCGTTGGGAACGGAAGAGTCCTTGCTCTCTAGTGTCTCAAGTCTTTGAGTAATGCTTTTTAGATTCTTGTCGACGTTTTCGTTCACAGACGGCAGATACTGTGTTTTTTCGCTCGAGACGTCTGATTGAAGTATATGAACATCTCCAATAAAGATGCTCGATTTCGGTCCATTAGTGCGTAGATATATATTTTTGTCTTTTGCTGGTTCTAGAATTAAATCACCATCTGAAGTTTTAATTTTTGGGCGGTCCTCGTAGATTTCACACTCAACACGAACAAAACAAAGCACGGCTAACAAGAAGAGCCACTTAACGAATGTACCGGACATGGCCCATGTGTTCACGTTTACTGTTGCTTACAGACTGGTGTAACGGTGCTTCGACTGACGATTGTGATATTTATATAGGCAATCGATTATCAAAAGGGGCGTACTGCGAGACGCCCCCAGGGATAACATTTGTTTGTTGACGGTTAACGCTTTCGGGCCATCTGGTGATGATACATCACATTGCATGCATTTTCCAGAATAATAAAAGATAAGCTGCTGTATCAAATAACATAGTACGAGTAGGGAATAGATATTTATCTAGGTACTTATACATATATATACCGTACCGAATACCGTTTTTTTTTGCTATAAAGACGGTTGGAAATATCTTAACCTGGTCCGATCCTGATTTTCACAAGAAAGCAAACAAACCATGCTCGTAAAATACTATAAGTAGGTACTAGCATTACAAACTCCAGTTTGCAAACAAACTCGTTCGGTAAGAACTCGTTGTTTTTGGATCCTTTCCGAAGCTTTCGACGACGACCGCGCGAAACTACGAATTTACGTGTGATAGAGTGATCGTTATTTTATTATATTATAGTACCTATATCATTATTTACTTTTTGCTGTAGTAATTATTATTTTTTGTTGCCTGCTCAGATCAAATAAAAAGTTAAGATGAAACTTTGCGAACAAAGAAGTGAGGCCGGCTAAAACTACGCCTTGCCGTGTACAACACATGTATTAGTTAACTACGCCTTATCTTGTCAGTCGAGCTTTCGATAGCTCGATAGCTCGACTGACAAGATAAGGCGTAGTTTCAGTATACGTGTGTACGTGTTATTGTGTGTTGTACGGACGGCTACGCATCAAGCTATACAAAACCAGTTTATGCTGGCCTGCTTAAAATGGTTTTGTATAGGTTGATCTGTAGCCGTGTGTACATGGCAAGGCGTAGTTTTAGCCGGCCTCACTTCGTTGTTCGCAAAGGTCCATCTTAACTTTTTATTTCATCTGAGGTTGCCTGAAATAGATAAATAGTAGGTATATAAATCATATGCAAAGAAAAACAAACAACATTGTAACAGGTACAAAAGTTTATTTAAAAAATCTCACAATCAGTCAGTTTTAACTTTTATAAGAATCAAAATTATAATTAAACTATTGAATCAGTTACGTTACGTAGATCTATAATATTTTTACATAAAACTAAATGCAAATATAAAATGGCAACTGCAAATAATCACAAATAATGTTCTTCTACAATACAATTAATAAGTAGTTACTCCCATTCACTTATTTTGTTGTACACACGGCTACAGGTCAACCCATACAAATCTAGTTTAAGCTGATCCCGCATTGAAGAGGCTTCCCATACAATAAGAGGCCAGCGTAAACTGGTTTTGTATAGCTTGATGTGTAGCAGACTGCGTTATTCTGTAATTAGAATATGCATAAAATATTTTTATTTCAATAAAATGACAGTGATAATGTGCTATAAAATTACTAGTTACATAAAATAGGTAGTTCGTGGTCTGAAATCACGTATACTTAGCAAAAACTTCAACAACATATAACTAGATATGCATTAACAGTGTTTAAACTGGTGTTTTTATATAATTCTAGTACTTAGTACATAGCTTTACATTATGTACTCATTGTATTATTGATAATGATGATTGAGTCTTATTTTTTCTGAATTTCTGAGTGAAGGGACGATAATAGGCATGACAGTAATTAAAAACTACTAAAATACTATATTTATTGAATAAAACTTGAAGCTTTGAATATAAAATACGCATTGTTTTTTTTATTATAAGTGTGATTAATATTTATTTTTATAAAATAAAACTACAAAATAAGGCAATCCGCCATGATATCTTGAACACCAATCAGAGCGCATGACGTCACGCTTGAGTAAACGCATACGCAACACGCACGAACATCTTGTGTTTTTATTATTTTTGTTTAAATACCGAGTACTATTTGAGTGTGAATATTATTAATTCGAATATAAAATAACACGAATCATGGATCAAGGATTTACTAAGGCAAACAGCGCTAATTTGCCTAGAATCGACATAATAATGCTGGGAGAGTTTTTGTCATCAAATAAAGACTTTTGTTCAGCAGAATTTAGAAATGTTAAAACTTCTATGTAAGTATATTAATAATAATTAAATAATTATTCCATATGATTATCCATATCATTAGGTAACTGAAATATGAATAAAATACGTAATACCTACATATCAAAGCAATGAGAGATGAAACCTAACCTCGAAATAGATTGTTTATATTTTTACATTTAGGCCTCGTACAAAATATTATTACCGAATACTATATACTAGAATCTACAAAAGTATGTAAAAACTTACGTCAAAGTGATCTTCACAAAAATAAAGGTGAGTACTGGGCAATATTCCTTTTGAATCTCGCCTTGCAAGTATAAGCTCCTTGTTTCGTATTGTTTTATTTTGAGGAACGAACACAAATAGCTTATTAGGTGTTTTTATGGATGTATTCTCACACTGGGGGACCCCACACCACCTATACACTTTCGAATTCATATTTAATAACACAAAATAAATAAATTCTTGCACGAGCGCAGCGCGTTTACGTTTTGATTACTCAAACGTGACGTCACAAGCGACGCCATGACACTAACAAGCGTTTTAGGGGGAAATTTAAATAATTATTTTAAAATTGCATTTTTTTCCTACTAAACTTTTAATTTCTGCAGAAATATCTTATTCATTGTAAATAGTATATATTTCTGGACATTATAGGTCCATTTTTCAATAATTGTCATCATGCCTATTGTATGCATTCACTCCTGATTCAAGCACTACACGGTCAAAGTAAAAGAAAATCTAACGTAAAAACTAGTTGTATTTAAATGCATTTTTGTAAGGGTTCTCATATCTAAAGCTAGATCAGCGCAGTTTTCTTAGTCACGCGCCCCTGTGGCTAAGTTATAACTGCGCTGATCAACAGATCTGCAAGGTTACGCTACACATGCCGCGGCCAGTCAGTGGATGGGTGACCGTTCTCACACAGCGAGACTGTGGTTCAGAGAGCACGTAAAGCTGTCGGTCCCGAAACACTTATAACAATCGTTGGTGTTCGTGGGAAGTTCAAAAAGCCTGACAACCAGTGTATGCTTAGAATATCGGTGTTGCGCACGAATTGGGTTGCGATGCTACTGCCAGTCGTATCTGGCTAGAGTGGAAACCGAACCCGATATAATTGGGAAAAAATAAAATGTGTTATGTTTACTGGTTTCTAACACTTACGCGAATATCAGACATTGAAATAAAACTACTTTTTACGGATTTTATCGCGTTATATTGATTATTTTAAATTCCCGACGTTTCGGATCCTTTACAGCATCCATGGTCACGGGTGGACTGAGGTGTTGGTCGTCCTAATGTCAAAATTATCAACAGCTACCCTACATTTTGTTGATTATTATTTATGCCGGTCACGCAGAATGAGCTCACCGTATCCTTAGGTCTCGCAGTCTTGTGCTTGGATTTAATGGAATCTATGATGGGGTTCCAAGCAGATGGTAAGACCCAGCCATCTTCTCTATTGAAATTTGGATGTTTTTTAATTTCAATAGCCTCGCGAATCATCCTAGGTAGGAATCGGTTTTCTTTTGCAAGGACTTGTGGTTTATCAAATCTGATGTAGTGCCGGGTCTTGTAAAGTGGAATTTAAAATAATCAATATAACGCGATAAAATCCGTAAAAAGTAGTTTTATTTCAATGTGTTATGTTTGTCTATCCATTACACCTTTGAAAAAGTTACACAGCTAAACATGAAACTATACATCTCCAGTATAAGTTGACCACATTGTATAAACATATAGCAGATCGCATTGCACAACCTTTCCGTATTTCCGACAGTTAATTCATATTTATTACTGTAAATACTTAGATATTTTAAAGACATTTTTTTTAAGTCAATGTCAACAGTCGTATGTTAATTACGTGACGCGACAACTTTTTCGATTCACTGACGCATATAGTTGCCTCATGAGGGCAAAACAATAGATTTTGCATTGTGTCTACAATATGGCGCTTGACGGCTTAATTTTACTAAATTCACTAAGAAAACATACAGTAATTATATTGTAACTTACAAAAAAAATAATTAGTTTATAATATTAATAATTATACAGTATAAAACTTGACACTATTTACAATTTGAGGCGAAACACACGTTGCATATTAATCAACTACATGGATATAGTAAAATATATAATATAATCTCGTGGCGCAATTGGGCATAACATGTTTTTTGGTAACACTAGTAGATAAAATCATCCATTGAGTTATGAAGTACTGCGGTACTAGAGCAGTCGGGTTAAACAAAACATGTTTACTAGGAAACAATTCTTTTCAGTGCGATATATATGGCACTATCAATTCGTTTACGATAATTGCTTTTGATTAAGCGTATGCACAAACTTTATTTATTCGGGTTGAAATTGGTTGAAAGAATCGATAGTTTTTTGTCTATTATAAGGTTAATGAGGGTACATTCTCTGTTGTTGTATACAATGTTATACAGAATGTAAACGCAATAGCTGAATGGCGTAAATATATAGTACGCCTTATATTGAACAACTTCTTAAATTCTTAAAAATAAAAACGAATAAATTTTGTTCTACAGCTTTTGACCCAAAAAGTTTTTTAATTTCCAAATTCAATTCATTAAAATACTTCTTCGGTCAAAAGCTGTAGAACAAAATTTATTCATTTTTATACTAACACCTGTTTACATATTGCGTTTTTATCTGCGATTTCTTTTATCACAGGGAATTAAATAAGTTGCGATAGGTAAATGAAGCTTTGGTCATAGTGTTCCACTTTTTTTAATGTCTGTTTTTGGCGATTAGGAAATAACTTTAAACAATATACAGTTGTAGTCAATAAGGAATTGACTAATGAATCATTATCAAAATTCAAATAATAATGTATACAAGGTCAACCTACACAAATCCAGTTTAAGCTGATCTAGCATTGTATAAGCTTCCCATACAATAAGAGGCCAACGTAAACTGGATTTTTAAAGTTTGATGCGTAGCCGTGCGCCCTTAAGTACCTTATAAAATTTATGTGCAAATAATATTACTTTAAACTGGGGGAACCCAAACCATTTTATAATTGTGGTAACAAATTCTTGCAAGTACAAGAAGTCTTTTTACATCCCGTCGTAAAAAAAAGGTATTCTGTACGTATATGTTTTGCGGATACATTTTTATAATTTTAGTTTCCAACATACGCACAATCTACGCATTTTTCTATTTGGTCACGTTTTAAAGATGTGCGAATACCTAATAGCATCTCTGTGTTTCTCCTCGCCTTTAGTTCTACTATATAACACAAACAATAGATATTAATAGAGGCACGAACAGTGAAATAGCACCAAATTGTAATTGTAATTTCACACTAATATATAACAATTTCTAGATCTGGAATCAACTTCCACGTTTTATAATAATATTTATAATTATGTGAAATATTTTATTATTATAGCTGCATCATTTACATTGTGTGATTTATACATACTTATAGCTGCTTAAATTGCATTACGCGATTAATATAGCTGCATACTTCGCGCTTGGCTATCCTACTAAATTCAATTTTAATTTGATTTTCTGTGAATTTAAGGTCTATACAAGATTGTGTTTTGTTTTACGACATAACTAAAACATATATTTACATTTTTGTACATAAAAATCGTCATCACAGGACACACAAATAGGCCAAATACTGTTTTTTTTGGATATAAGTGACTATGATGATGATCCATGTGTAAGCTTAAAGCCTTGACCACAAATTGTCAGCAAAACACAACGGTAATAAACAGTTATCGGAATTAGGGTGTGCTAATAATTTACCTAAACTTCAAAGAACAGAGACAAAAACTGAAGACTGGTACATTTATTTTAAACATTTAATTTAAAAAAATTGACAAATATAATGAAACAAAAACAGGAAATTAATTCAATTGTTTTACTGTATTAATAACGTTCGGGCCACGGGGTCAAAGTGCGCCCCTCCTTTTTAAGGAAATCTCCAAGAGACTTGTTGAGACAGTCAGACAGAGGGCTGGGTTATTCTTAGGACAAAGAATTAGTATTGCCATTCAACGTGGCAATGCTGCCAGTCTTCTGGGCACGTTACCAGACGACAGTGATGCGGAGGAATACTTCGACGCCTGGGCGTGACAATTTGTTTTTGGTATATTGTGTATAGTTTATTAGAATAAGTCAAGCATATTCAATTTATTTAATTTAATTAATTAATAACATGAATTATTATTGAATTTACTTAGATCATGTCCCGAAATTCCGCGACAATGCCCCAAAAAAAAGTTGTATGGAGGTCCCCAGTTTTTGTCTCTGTTATTTGAAGTTTAGGTAAATTAGCACACCTAATACCGATCACTGGTTATAAGAGATATGCGAAAAACCTAATACATTGAATTTGATAGGCGATGAGGATG